>ML783558.1:1349964-1379137 GCA_009831015.1 Picea engelmannii | reverse complement strand
ATATATATATATATATATATATATATATATATATATATATATATATATATATATATATATATAATACTAATTCTTAAAAAAACATTTATTTAATTAAAAATGTGGTTATTTATATTTTTTTAAAATAAGTTGTAGTCTTCCTTGTACATGCATGATACATTACAAAAAATACACATATTAAGAAACTAGGAAGGAAAAACACAGTTTGTCAATTTTTCACAATAAAAAATGTTTACTTACAAGTGCACTACCTTATCAATTATTCGACTAATCATACAAATTTATAAGGTATAAACATAGTTATGAACTTGATGAGAACAACAACATCAAAATACTCATACGTATCGTTAATTAAAACAATTATGTATTCCAAGCATTTAAAATAATTTACCTATTTATTATGTTTTTGTGCATTATGGATTTCAACAATTGAATGCAACAACAATCGATCCTTATAACCGAGGTATGAACATCAAAGACTTCCATTTCACATTATGAGATTACCCAAATTACCCAAAAAAAAAAAACAATTCCAAACAATCTCACCATATAAACCAGAATACGAAAAGACATTTCAAAATATCCCCATAGAGCGAAGTACAAACCATAGGACAGACTTGACCTCAAAAATGGAACCAAAGAAACACATGATTAATATAGTGTTTTTTAAGTATCAAGTAGAGCTACCCTGCCTTGATATTATGTGTAGACCACGATCCATTCATCCAACTCAATAACATCTTTTGATAGAAGGTTTGCTTGCTGATCGAATCTTCTATAGATATGTTCAACTGAAACTAAGAAAAAAAATCCATGCATGTCCCTAATCCTACGCTACCAAGGAATCAAAACAAGATTGTCCAACTAATCCACCACAACCTTCGATTCCCTTACTAATTGCAGCTACCAAACCTCAATATCTTTTTCAAAAATCTGTAGCACCCATAGTGCTATTAACTATGCCCCGAGTTTGTTCTAATCCCCACACCTAGATTTAGACAATAATAATTTTGTTGAGTGAGAAATATAACCATTCATATACCACACTGAGTAGGAAACCCTTGGATGGTGCCATTAAGGTAGCTCCAAGCAATGGAATGATCAAACATCGGAGCAATTATGGTTCTAATCACTTTAGGAACTGAATCTCTCTTAATTTCCTTGAAAGCCACTTTAATTTTGTAAGCCACAAACTTTGGACTACCAAACTTGTCTTTGAATAAAGTTTGATTTCGTCGAAGCCAAATTTCCCATGAAACATAGCTAGGAAGGTCTATAAAAAATTTAATCCGAGGGTATATCACCCACTAACTCGTACATTTTTCTCTAGATAGTCTGATTACCAAACACCAAGAACATTTAAAAACTAAAATACCTCTTTCCAAACCAACTTTACAAAAGAAAATTTCACAAACAAACGATCCATCTATTCTTCCTCTATCCTGCATGGCACACACCTATTTCGTCCCTTCCAACCTCTCTTTTGGCGATTGTCCCACATCAATATCCTATTTTCCATTGCCAGCCATGAAAAAAAGTGGGTTTTCAAAGGGCTCTTCCATTTCCAAAAAACCAGTGACCACTATTTAATTTCCCCATCTAAAAATTCATAAGATAACCCCTTGAATCCCAATTTTGTTGTAAGAGAACCATCTTCCTTATTCCAAGTTCATACTAATGCATCATCCTCATCTAACAACACTACACTATTCACGAAAAGACGAGTATAATTGTTCCATTATGTGGCCATTTCACCCTGTAGATCGAGCTCATCCGTTGAAAGCCAATAATGCCTCCATCTTCCCATCACAATATATACCCCAACCATGGGGGATTCACTAAATGAAATTGTGACATAGCATGTTCGTTCGTGGGATAATAAAGAATACCCCTAATTTCACTAAATATTGAAAAAAAAAACCTAAAATCCTTTTGTTGACCCCCCTCCAAATACATATGTACAATTTTAAAACCCCCTAATTTTACCATATATCCTAGGTATCCATATTTTTCATGGCATTTTTAATACCCTTTTTTGTTTCTATCCTTAGTATGCGAAAATGATATAACTCTTATATGCTCGCAAATCACAAATCACAAAGATAATTCAAAAATAAGCAAACAAGGGGTTTGCCATCTAAGTTGATGTTAAAGCTTAGGTTGGAGTGATATATCTTTATGATTCACCCAACTCATTCAAATCCATGTGTTTCCTAACCTGGGAGGGTGGTAACCTTTTGTCCATGACTTGCAAAGAGGTATCCTAGTGGGTAGTCATAGGTTTATCACGTGTTTATCACCAAGTGGCATACTCATGGGATTGCAAGAACACATGAGACAAATAGTGAGATATCCCTTGTATTTCATCACTTCCATTTAGGACATTTGGAAGGCACCTTCAACCCTTATGGATTTCTTGTGCTTTCTTTTCATGTCTTAGAATGCTTTTTTTTTTCTCTTGCATCAAGAAACTTGTCTCCAAAACCATATTTTGTCACCACTTGAAACATACTTGAAAACCACATTGTTCACCACTTGAGCACTCACATTAGTACCTCCATTGTAAACATTATTTTGGAGACACATAAACCTAGCACACTTCTTTAAAAACATCTAGTTAATTGTAATTAGAACCAACAATCACTACTAGATTTGGTTATAAATTCTAACCAACATTAGTGTTTTCAACGACATTAGAAATAAGTATATTTCAACGTCATCATTGTTGTGTTAGTATTCCTACATAATTTCATAGGCATGAATCAAAATTTGTTCTACCGACACTCTATCAGGCCATGTGGCAACTTCTTCATGACCTCATTTTTTTCTTTATGGATGTCAAACTTCAAAGGTCTCCAATTACATGAACCAATAACTTATTTGTTTTCTTTCTACAAGTTATTGTGCCATTCATCTTGGCTCATAAACCCATCAACCACCACTTCATTTTGTGCCTTCAATTTTTCATCACAATGCTACAAACTTCAATCCTTCAATGCACAAGATACATTTATGTGCTTATAATATTGTCAATTGACCAAGAAACCCACACGTGACTTCTCATCATCATGTTTGTTTACCATCAACAAATGTATCTATGGCCTCTACGCTACATGCTCTAAATGAATATTGTGACGTCAAACAAAGATACATATCTTGTGCATAATCTTGGCACTATTTATAATAATAAATCAATCTCATTGTATACCAGAACATATCTCACGCATACATCCATGCAACATTAATCAAGTAGTCATACTAAATACTCTACACATTTCTCTCAAGTACCACCCAAGTGTAGATCATTGCATATTGCAGATCACCTTTCCCTCTTCACATGTCTCATATCCTAAATCCTTTGTTGCATCAAAAATACCAACTCTTCAGTTGGTTCCAACCCAGTTCATAATTTTGGGGAAAAATAATTTGGTTCCAATTCTGACTACTTTTCCAAGATATGTGGAATAGATTTCTACAAGTGAGGGGTTTCATACAACTTAAGTTGGTTGACATTTTTTTCATTACGGATGGAACCTTGACATGCTAAATCCAACTTTTAAGGTGGTCAAACCCATTTTATGAGTGATGGTGTGTAAAGACCATATGACCCATACCAAACATGCTTGATCTTGTGATGCTACTGATTTTTGAAGCACTGGTTATCCAAGTGGAGCCAAAATCTCTCACCAACATGAATTTGTGGTTCAACTCAATTTTTGTCATGCAATTCCTTGTACTTAGACTATGTATGTTGAAGGATGGACTCTGATATGAACCTTGGCCAAGTTTTGTACAAAAGAGGAAATGTTTTCTTGCTTCTTTTACTAGCAAGAGATGGGTGAAGTAGAGATAACAACTAGAATATCATAAGGAGCTAAAGGTTGGAAGCTAAAATGGACCTCAAATGGTGTGTTTCCTATAGATACATGAGTGGCTCTATTAAAGTTGTGTTGCAATATATGCAACTATTGATCCTATATATTGTTTTGTTGATAATAGATGCAGAGGTCATGAACCAAAGTTTTGTTCAATACCTAATATCCACTCCTCCTCTAGCTCTCCCAACATTCTCTCACTTGTCATATACATATAAAGAGTATAAGGGAAAACGCACTAAACTACAAGCTAATTGCTAGGGCCCATAATTCCCATAGAATCAAATACACCACTTGAATTTACATGTGCTCACCGATTTTGTTAATGCATCTGCAACATTTTGCTATGTGACAAATTTCTCTAGTCTCACCTTTTCATCCTCTACAATGTCCCTAACACACACAAACACTTTGTCTTTGCGTGAAAGGTTGATTTCTTAGCTAGAAAAATGACACTATTACAATCACATCGAATTGTAATAGCTCTCTAACGTATCCTTACTTCTGAACATAGTTTCGTAAGTCAAATATCCTCCTTACATCCATGAATAGCTTCCATATACTTTTCCTATATAATCAACAAAGAGACCATTCTTGTCACTCTCATCCAACTTACTACTCCACCAAACAATCAAAACATATATCCACTCATAGATATCCTTCTATCTACATCCCCTACCCAATCAGAATCCACATAGCCCTGTGAATCCATAGTGTGGGTGCCCTAAAACATCACTATGATAGAAAATGGAATATTCAAAAGAACCTTGCAAATACTTGAATACCCTTTTCACTGCAACCCGTTGTTCACGTCCAATATTAGCCATAAATTGAATCAAGACTCCCACTACTTGGGCAATGTATGGTGTAGTACAGACCATAGCTTACACCAAGATATCAAATGCATTAGCATAAGGAACATACGCCATATCCTCTATATTTGTGGGTGTTGTGGGAAATTCTCAAATAAAATCTTAGCTCCCACAAAAATTGGAACAATCAATGGTTTGCATTCTACCATGTGAAAATGTTGTAGCTTGGAGTTTACATACTTACTATGGCTCAACCAATTTTTTATATTTTCTTTATCTCTACTAATCTCCATTCCTATGATATATTTTGTATCCCCCAAGTCCTGCATATCAAATTAATTTAAAATATGAGACTTCAATTCATGAATCACATCCTTACAGTTACCAAAGAACAACATATCATCTACATATAGAGTGATAAAAATATAATGACCACCATCATGTTTTTAATAGACTTAGTGATCTAATTTGAATATTATAAATCCTAATCCCAATACAAAAGAATAAAACTTTCAAGTACCACATTCTTGGATATTGTTTAAGACCATATAAAAACTTTTTTAATTTGCAAACTAATGTCTCTTTAACTTTTCCATTATAGTGCTATGTATATGTCATGTAGATCTCCTCCTTCAAGTCACTATGTAGGGATGTTGTTTTCACATCCATTTTTTCTATCTCTAAATCGAAAGTTGTTTCCATAGATAATAGGAGCCTAATATATGTAAACTCAACAACTTGGGAAAATATCTCACCAAATTTTATCCCATCAACCTAGGTATATCCTTTCACAATCAACCTTTCCTTGTTCTTTTCAATATTTCCATCTCAACCAATCTTCTTTTGGAATACCAATTTTCATCCATTGGCTTCCATCCATCAGGAAATGGTAACATGTCCCATGTATCATTATTTCTAAGTGCATCTATTTCCTCATGCATGGCCAATGTCTAAGACTGTGTATCTTCCATCTCCATTGTCTCTTTCATTGTTCTAGTCTCATTGTTGTTAGAAAATAAAGAAAATATGCATATAGAATCATATAGACATAAATTATACTTATCTAGTTGCCTTCTTTGTTGAGTGGACCTCGTTTGAGGTGGAGTTTCTACCTCCTCTTCCAAACTCTTTGAATGATCCTCCTCATCAGGTCCATCATGAACTTCTTTTTCATTTTCTAGTTCATGTTTATCAATCCTAGGTGGTAGCTAAACCACTGAATTATTCTCATCATGTTTTCATTGCACCACTATGGGAGAAGGCTTAAATTAATAAAAATAAAAATCCTTCTATATAAAAAATTTCCAACCACGATATCCTAAATCTTGTACCCTTTCACAATAATTTCATAGTCGATGAAGACACATTTCATATCCTTGTTTTCCAAATTCGATATCTTCTCCTTAAGCACATGAGCATATGAATCACACAAAAAAACATGAACATGTTGAAGTGAGGGCTTCCTACCTATCCAAACCTCCATATGGGGTCTTATCTACAAGATATGTTGTGGGATACCTATTAATCAAGTAACATGTAGTAGCAGTTGCTTCTACCCAAAACCTTATTTTCTAAGTTGGCTCCATTAAGCATACTCCTAGATCTCTCCATCAATGTTTTGTTCATTCATTTTGCAACTCCATTATACTGAGGTGTATATGGAGTTGTATTATGTTTTTCAATTCCATTCTCCTTACAAAATATATCAAATTTTGTAGAACAAAACTCAAAACCATCACCAGTCCTCAACACCTTAATATTCCTACTAGTGTTATTTTCCAAGAGATCTTAAACTCCTTAATCTGACTAAAAACCTTAGATTTAGTTCTAAGAAAATATACTTGTTTCCTTCTAGAATAATCATCAATGAATGACACATAATACAAAGTCTTAGAAATCAAAGGATCTTCAACTGGACTAATTACATCAAATGAATTAAGTCCAACAACCCAGAAGATTTGTGAGAACTAGAATAATATAAAAAAAATGGTTGTGTTTTCGATATATGCAATGTTCACAATCATTCAATGCATCAACAAGATTTTTGTTTTTCAAGGCCCGTAAGCCCTTCTCAACTATATGGCCCATTCTTTGATGCTATAGCATTTTGTTCTTTGCATGTAACCTCCTTTCTAAAGTAAGAGCTTGTTTAGGTACCTAGAAAACATGACCATTAGAAATATACATAGGTTTTGATTGTGAAGGTCCAGATCCTATAGATATTTTTTTTGCAAAAAAAGAAGAATTGTTGCATTGAATAGTGCATGTATCAAGTTGGAACAAAGTGCCCACATGAACACCCTTAGCAGGCACCATAGCTCCGTGAACCATATTGCACCTTTTGTTAGAGAAAACAACATGCACACATGAATCTCTAAGTGTGCTTACTAATAGTAGGTTTCATGCTCAACCCAACATGTGAAAAACTCCTTTGATCCCCTTTACTATGCCATTAGTGAATATGATCAAGAATCTACCATGTCCAACTATGTTGAGAGGAGAGTCATCACCAAGTATACCATCCTACCATCATATTTTTCATACACTAAAAATCAGTTCCAATGGGGAGTTGTATGGAAGGAAGCTCCAGAGTCTATCAACCATGCACTCTAGCCTGCATGGTTTGTCAAAGCTAAAACAAAGGCATATCTACCATCATTTTGAGAAGATTTCTTAGAATCATCATCAAAATCATTGTTTTCCTTCTTATTCTTCTTTTTCTCTTCCTTGCAATCTCTTCTAAACTGCCTAACCTTGTAGTTCTAATATTTTTCCTTAGAGTTTCCATGAGATTTGGATCTACTTTTTTCTCTCTTCTTTACTTTCTTATTGGATATTCCTTGAACAACCAAGGCCTCATTTATGGATTCAGAAGATTTCTACCTCACCTCCTCTAAAAGTAAAAAAACCATGACCTACTCAAGCACCAATGTATTTGGACCTAAAATTGGTGTAAAATTCATCGGACATGTTCACAATCTACACCTCAATATGCATATCTCTGAGAATTTTATCTTTATTTGGGTTATCCTCCCAATTTGAAGTAGGATTTTTCTAAATATCGCATAACCTATTGGAGGAAAGGAAAGTGTTACAACATTAACATTCCCATCAAGTGCGTCCTACAACAATATTCACCAATGTGAAAAATCATGGATTTTGGTATGTCAAATAGTATGTCGAATACAATCGAGCTCAATTTCTATGGATAGGGCATATATTTTCCTTCATAGAAGATACTACCTATCCTCGAAACATTTTAATGTCTGAAATAATCAATTAATCTCCAGTAATCACTCTTACCTTTCTTATGAGATATTCTCGACTAGTGTTACTTTCCTTGTAGTTGACATATTGATGCTTCATTACACTAACACTTAAATAATTAAGGAATTTTTCAATAATAATAAAAAAAACGATTTGGAAATGGCATCCAAGCAAAACTAGGCATTTGTGCATTCCCCTACATTTTGAGTTGTGTTTCCTTAATCAAAGAAAGATAAATCTATTGGTCACCATCAATCTCACATGATGCTCCAGAGTATGCCTAACCATCATGCAAATAACATTTAGGAAAAATGATATCAATGCACAAAAGATCTCCAACACTTAGAGATCATGGGAAACAAAGTTCGATATTTGTGAGGAGGAGATGGTGGGAAAAAATGCATTCTCTTATTTCAAATAACATTTAGGAAAAACAATATCAATGCACAAAATATCTCCAACACTTAGAGATCATGGGAAACAAAGTTCGATTATGAGGAGCAGATGGTGGGAAAAAATGCATTCTCTTATTTCAATTGTTGGTTTGGTGCTCACTGGAAAAGAGAAGTATCTAGAATGGTCAAGTAATATCGAGCATACCCTAATCTTCAATGATCTTTCAGATGACATTTTGATGGTGATACAAAACCTACCAAACCTACAACAAATAAAGAGATTGTCATATGGCTTAATAAAAACAAGAAATCATATGCTTTGATTATTTCTTTTATACATGAAGAGATGAGTCATCATATCATATATATCAAATATTCTTGGAGTAATTTGAAGAAGTTGAAAGATATATATGATTCTTATTCAAAATTGGAGCTAATTCAATTGTTGATGAAGTTATTCAACCTCGAGATGAAGGATACTGATCACATGACTTTAGCATATGAAATTAAATCCATCATGCACGATGTTTATTCTAATGGTGTGAAAATAGACATAGTTATAATGGCCTTCATCAATTCCCTATACCCCACATATTCTCACTATCTTGAATCACTTCAAGCTAGTGGACAACTAAAGTCTCTCGATTTTGACTCTTTGGTGGAAAACATTATAGAAAACAAGAAAGATTTTGGGAAGAAAACAGTTTATCCCACTGAAGAGACTGTGTGCCTTGCTCAAAAAGGGAAGAATCAATCACATGATTCTTCTAGAGGAGAAGGTAATAAGAGAATACATGGAAAGAAGAATTGCATATGCAAGGGGGTAGGCATAATCGAGGTGAGAGATCTAATCTTCATTGTGTTCATTGCGGAAAGAATTGACATAAAGCAAAAACATGTAGAATCCCATGGGAGAATATCAAAGAATAGAAAGAACAAAATGAAGAAAAAGGTTAAACTCATGACCATTGTCATTTTTTTGTTTCTCATTCCAATATTGGCATAAATAAATATTTGTACAAAAATTCATTTGATTCTTTGAGATATACCTAGTTTCTTGACACCAGTGACCTACTTGCTACATGATATTCTAGAGAGATTTTTTGAATAATTGAATGACAATGTAGAGGGTGTATTATAATTCACATATAGATCGAGTCTCAAAAATCCAAGAATTGGCACCATCATGCTCAATTTGTTTGGATTCCTAGATTTTATTTTGCATGGTGTTCTCTATATTCCTAAGGTGTATAGGAACTTGCTATATATTATGCACATTCAGCAGCAAGGCCATTCTATTCACATGTTTGATGGAAAATTTAAAATAAATAGGTCTTCCAACAACATGGTCCTCATGACAGGATGGGAGGATGATAAATTAATGAATTTGAAAGGGACATTTGCATGAGCACACAATTTTGGATACCTTTCTTAGTATGATGAAGGCACGTTATCTTCCATTCTCTTGTGGCATGCTATATTTGGGCATGTCAACTATGATAGTCTTTGTATGTTGAATAAAAATGGTGTTTCTAGTTTGTCTACCAATTTAAAGCAATGTGAGGCTTGTATCCTTGGTAAACATAGCAAGCAACATTTTCATGATTCCACTTTAAGAGCATGTAGAAAAGTAGAATTGATACACTCTAATGTGTGTGCCCCCTTTCCTATTACATATTCTTTTGGTAATAAATATAACATGACGTCCATTCATGACTACACCAAGATGTGTTGGGTTTATTTGTTGAAACATAAGTCTCAAGCATTTGAAATCTTTTAAAACTTTCATGTATGGATTGAAAATGAAACACAATTTCGTATTGGAACTCTTCATACTGGTAATGGTGGGGAATATACTTCTCATGGATTTGAAATCAACCTTCACCAACATGGGATCACTATTACATACAACCCTTAGAAAAATGGTGTAGCAAAAAGAATGAACATAACACTCTTGAATATTGTATGTTCAATGTTATTTTTCAAGAATGTGAAGTTGATGTTTTCGACTTATCCACTTCCATGTGTAGTGTATGTGAGAAACAAAATTCCATATCATGCTCTTGGTAACAAGACTCCTTATGAAATGTGGTATAACGACATTCCTTCATTTAGACATCTCATGGTTTTTGGTTCCAACTGTTATGCTTTAATTATTAAGGAGAAAAGAAACTTGAAACAGACGCAAGGAGTTGAAAGTGAATCTTCTTGGGGTACTCAAATATCGTCTTTACTATGAGGTAAATGAAATTTCATTCTTTCGAGAGATGTGATTTTAATTGAATCCACTAAGAATGACAGATTGTTGAATAATAGCTTGATCATCTTGATAGATTTACCCATGTAAAGACATATCATTAGTTTGATGATGATATTCCACATCTTGAATGGGGGATCCTTATCTTGGATCAATCAATGGAATCTCCTTTTGAAGTTCCATCTCCCCCTCATGTAGAATATCTATTCACTTCATCAGAATATGTGGTTAAATTAGATGATGTGATTGAAACACCATCTCAATCAGTTAAGAAACCTGAACCATCACATAAATGCCCAAAGTGGCTCATAAAGACACTTGAAATTGTTCATCCTAATGTGGTTGGAAAGACATGAACCAAAATTTCAACAAGAGAAGACTGCAGAGGTGATGTTGATAATTCAGATTCAGATGATGTCAATGATATGGATGTTTCATATGATTGTGAATTGAATTTATGTACTAACATTGAACCAACTTCTTTTGAAGAAGTTGCTTCTCATGATGAGTGGAAAGAAGCTATGTAGAAGGAGTGTGTTGCTCTCATAAAGAATGGGACATGGAGGCTGGTGAATCCTATGTTTGGAACCAAACGAATTGGTTGCAGCTAGGCCTACAAGAAGAAGTACAAATCAAATGGCTCACTTGACAAACATAAGGCCAGGCTTGTGGCGAAAGCATATGCACAAAAATAAGGCATAGACTATGAGGAGACTTTTGGCCCCACAACAAATGGGATATACCATTTGTGCATTGTTGGCTTTGACAGCACATAATAGGTGGAAGATTCATCACATGGATGTGAAGACAACTTTCCTTGATGGAGATTTGAAAGAGAAAGTCTACATGTCTCAACCAAAAGGATTTGTTGTGAAGGGTCTAGAACATAAGGTATGCAAGCTCATCAAGTCTATATATGGCCTAAAGCAAGAACCTTGTGCATGGTATGAAAAGTTAATTGAGCATATTTTGAAGATCAATTACAAGCATTTTAATCCTGATGATGCAACTTTGTTTGTCAATATAGTTGGAAAAATTATTGTATATCTTGTGGTGTATGTAGATGATATTTTGATAATAGGGAATAATGAAGCATACATTGCATCCATAAATAAATATTGAAGAAGATTTTTGAGATGATAGACATGGGACATATTCACTACTACTTGGGTATTGAAGTAACTCTAAATCCTAGGTATATATTCATCTCCCAAAATAAGTACATTGTAGAGTTGTTGAATAAATTTGGCATTGATTGTAATCATATCTCCAGTGGAGAAAAATTTAAAGCTAACATCAAAAGAAGGGAATGAATTTGGGGAGACAACTAAATATACACAACTTGTGGGGAGCATTGGCTACCTTACTACTAACAGACCAAATATTCCATTTGCAGTTGAGATCCTTCCTACGTTCATGTAAAAACAAGGGTGTGCTCCAAAGAGAGTTTTAAGGTACTTGAAGGAAACTCAAGACTTGGGATCAAATACTCTAAGGTGGAGAACTTTGGACAAGATTCAAACTTTGATGGGGATAAGGAGAATGGAGTGTCTACTTTAGGATACCTCATGAGTCTTGGATCAACAACTATCACTTCCAATAGATTCCACTACAAAGGCAAAATATGTGGTTGTTGCAGAGGAAACAAAGGAGATTGTGTGTCTCAAGAAGATACTAGAGGATTTGCAGAGAAACAGGTAAATGATACTCCACTTTTCATTGACAATACTTATGTAGTCAAGATGGCCAAGAATCCTCTGTACCATGATTGAATAGAGAACATCAACACAAAGTATTTGACATCATGTAGAAACCAAGACTATTCAACTAATACATTGTTCCATAAATAAGTAAATTAAAACATCTTCACTAAAGCATATGGAAGAAAAAAGTTTGAACACCCATTTTGATTAAAGAGGAAATGTTAGATACCTAATCCATGTGCATGTGCTTGTATACAACATGCACATGTGCAGAGAAACGTACTCGTCTAACAAGAAAGATTAGACAAATGACTTATGAATGGGACTTGGGGAACAATACAATGGAAAATTTATTCCTCTCTACTGTTGGCATTCAATACTTGCAGTTGTACATTTTGTGACTGTTTTTAATTGAAACTGTACAGTAAATTATGGGTTACGTGTTTTGGACGAAAATGACTCTCCTCACAGTACCAAAGAGAGATAGTGAGCAGTGTAGCTGATAACGAGAGAAGCAAATGGATCTAAGGTTCGGGAGGGCAGCATAACAAATGAATATATCCTGTGTTTTATCTTGTCATTATAAGACAAGACGTGTATATGGAATCATATGGCGCAGGTGCCTCAACGCCATTGAATTTCTCCTTTGAGTAAAGGTAAGACATGTGATTTGTGAGACAGGGGGATTATGAAGAGCCGTATGGTTAAAATGCACAAGAGATTCAAATGAATTTAGGAAATTCAATTCAATGCATACTTTCAAATTCTAAGTGACTATATACATTTAAATCAATAAATTCAAATGAATTTATACCTTTAAATCATAGAAACATGATACTCTTATGATTGAGGTAAATAATAAATTTATATAATTTGGTAAATTAGTTTGAATGATAAGAGGTTTTTTAGACTTTATATTATTACACATTTTGAAAAATTTAGACTTTATCTCTTTTAATATAAAATTAGATTTTGTATGAATTGAAGTGTTCTTTAAAGATAAACTTAGATTGTGTTTCCAGAAATTTGATGGGTCATGTTAGAATGTGGCTAATGCTCAGATAAATTAGAAACAGTAAATGGAATGTGAAATAATACATAATACAATAGGTTTGACGAGAAATGATAAATTATAAGTTAACATAAGTAAAATAGCTTTAAGATAATATGAACAATAATCAAGTTAATAATATTTTGTATATTTTATAAAAAAACATTTTTTTTTGTTTATTAGTTTGTCTGTGAACTGTATTATGAACCACATCAAACTTTAAAGTGATTAAATTTTTAAATACTTAAAAATTTCAACTAAATAAGAATTATTGTTACTCCTACAAACTAACAAATAAAAAAATCGTTTTACATATTTTATAAAAAAATATTATTAATACAGTTTTTATATATATAATATTTAAAATATACTAATATTTTAAAAAATAATATTAATATCAATTTTCATGTATTTGTGTAATCTAAATTTTAATATATAATAAAAAATAAAATAAGGTACATGAATAATATTTACAAAAGTCATAAAAGTATTGTAAATTAATAATATTGAGTTTTATTTTATAAACTTTTTTAAATATGTAATAATATTTATATAAAAATATATTAATAAATTTTATCATAGCATTCGTATTAGTATCAAAATTATTGATAAATTATAATATTGTAAATTAATAATATTGAGTTTTATTTTATAATTTTTTTAAAATATAGTAATAAATTTTATCCTAGTATTCGTATGAAAATTATTGATAAATTATAAAAACAAAGTTATGTTATATTAATTATAAATAAATTTGTAATATTTTATTATTATTTATTTGATATATTATTAATCATAAAATCATGTATGAATAATTGTTATTAACTCGATAATTTTTTAATAATTATAAATTTTTTAAATGTAATATACATAATCCATAAATAAAATGTGTAACAACACAATTATGAAACCATTAAATTAAATGTAATGTTGAATAAATTGTTATTACTTCAAATATTCATTAATAATTATAAATTTCTTAATATGAATAAAGTGAGTAATAATAAATTTATGAAATTATTATTTAATTAAATGTAATGTTTTTGTTATTTAAATGAAATCATTAAATTAAATGTAATGTTGAATAAATTGTTATTACTTCAAATATTCATTAATAATTATAATTTTCTTAATATGAATAAAGTGAGTAATAACAAATTTATGAAACTATTATTTAATTAAATGTAATGTTTTTGTTATTTAAATGGTGTATTAATAATTATTAAATTTATTGATTATTTATTTTGTGTATTCATTTTCATTCAGTTATGAATTTATTAGTTATTAATATAATATTTTTTTATTTATTAAGGGATGTTGTTGTATTTGTTATTTAAATGGTGTATTAATAATTATTAAATTTATTGATTATTTATTTTGTGTATTCATTTTCATTCGGTTATGAATCTATTAGTTATTAATATAATATTTTTTTATTTATTAAGGGATGTTGTTGTATTTTAGGATTGGACTCTTTATGATATAATAGTGGTATAAATTATATATAAATTCATTATAATATAATATAGTGTGTATTTAGATTTTAAGTGAAAATAAATGTAAATAAATGAATTAATATAGAAATTGTTATAAATTTATATATTTAGTGATTTAATGATGAAGTTATGAATGTATTAATTGTTAATTTATAATATTATTAATAAAATTAATGGAACTTTAGTGTTATAAGAATGGTTGTTGAATTGTTACATTGCTTATTGGTGATATTACTTTGTGCCATTCATCAAGAGTTATATCACATCGTGACATTACGAGATCAACCTCATTATTAACATGCATTCATCAAGGGTTATGTCACATTGTGACATTGCTCAAGGGTTATGTCACATTGTGATATTGCTCAAGGGTTATGTTCAATTGTAGCATTTCTTAATGGTTATATTACATTGTGACATCGATATCTATGTCTATAGTTGACCATGTTGACTATGGTTGAACATGGTTGACTATGGTTGATAATGGTTTATTATTGTTAACTATAGTAAATCGGGTAGAGATGATTTTGTTATCACCCAAAAATGGTTCACTTGTGACAATTGCACAAGTTTGACAAAAATACACTTCAAGGAAAAACTTTTACCACTCATTCCACCTCCATTAGACCTATGGAAACTTGTGTGCAAAAATCATATTTGTGAGCCCATTTTGAGTAAAATGCCTTTTACCCCTTATAAGTGCGAAAAACACCCCCAAAACCTACATTGGCCCGTAAAAACCCCAATTTTGACTATTTTCGGGTAGAATTTTCCAAATACGTAAAACAATTGTAAGTAGACATATGTAAACCCTAATTTCTATTCTTAACCTTACTTGGTAAATTAATCATTATTTATTATGACCATGTTAAGGGGGTTTAAGCACTACTTTTCTTATAAATTCCTTGAGCTCCCCCCATTCATCATCCATCCATACACTGTAAGAACATGTTGTCAAAATTGCATTAGAATTCAATAGAACTCCTTTCTCTTCATATCCAAGTTACTTACAATGAAGGAGAGGGGGTCAACACATACTTGGGAATCAAAGGACCCTCTCAAGGAGGAGACCTTGGAGCCATCAATAATCGCGTGCACATGTGACATTGTATTTTCATTATATTGGATATCTTGCACAGGTGAAATACACACCCAGACAAGGATATATTGCATTGGTCCGAGAAGAGAACATGAACCCCCCCTTGGTGGGGAAAGATGCTATGGAAATTAATATTCCCCCTCAAATCGAAGTTATTTATGTGGCTCATTCTTCAAAACAAATCCCCTACTTGGGAAAATATTCAAAAAAGATATTTCACAGGCCCTAGCAGATGTTCCCTCTGCAAAATGGACGAAGAGACCAACAATTGTTTGTTCATACATTTTCCTTACACTCGGTCGGTTTGGATAGAAATCAGCCACTCTTTGGGACCTCAACTCGATTAGGGTGGTGAACATATCTCGAAGGTTTTTAATTCTTAGATCACCAGCCAACATAATCAAAAGTACAAATCCCTACCTTTAGTTGTTTATTGGGGTATTTGGCTTGCCTAGAATCATGCAATCTTTGAGGACACTGAAGTAGTACCATCTCACACTATCATCACTCACCTCTCCATTTTCTCATCCTATTCTCAACAAAACTCTATCCCCTCCCAAACTAGAGTCTCTCTTCCTCTAGAGATCAACAAAAGAATTCTCTAGGAGTTATTTGACGGGGTGGCTCAAGGCACAACATCAACAGGAGGAGTAGGGGGAATCATCTACCTCTCTGAGGAGGAAAATCTTACATTTGTTGCTTGCCTAGGGGAGGAAAGTAATAACTATAATGAGTTGATGGATATATTATTATTGCTCCAGCTAGCTCTTGAAAAAATATTAGATAGTTGAACATTTTTGGAGATTCATTGTTCACCATTAATATAATGAAGGGCACCCACATATTGAGAAAATACACTCTTCTTCCTATAGATGATGAAATCAGGAGACTCCAATCAAAATTTTCACACATTTCTTTCACTCATGTTTATAGGGAACACAACAAGGAAATATATCATCTCTCCAAGGTTGGTTTTGACCTAGACAGAGGCAGCTGGAAAATCAAGGAAGAGGGCTCGAATGGCACAACAAATTTTCTTCACAACCCTTGGACCACTCTCTAAACATAAAATACTATTTTTTTAAATTTTATGCATATGGAAGGAAGAATATGTAGTCTAGTACTGAATATTTTTTGTCTAATTTTGATGAATATAAATGTAAATGCATGACTCCCTCCAGATGTAAAGGTAACATGTCATCCTTTTTGTACTCTGCTCATAAGTTTTCAAGAGTCTTATTCTTCACTTTTTTCATATTCCAATAGGTGTTGATGGAATGCCTACAACATATATGGATGTAATTTTGTTTCCTTATAAATAAAATTCCAAGTTTTTTCTAAGAAAAAAATATTTAAATTGTATAAAATTAATATTTTGAAAATACAAATCATCCTTCATATTTTTCATAAAAAATTATATTATTCAATAAAAATATCTTTAAACTTCAAATTAAAAATCATAAATATAGTAATATTAAATGGATAAAGCACTAGAAGGTATCAATGACTTGACTATAAAAAAAAATTTTCAAAAGATACATTGCTTTGACTTGACTATCAAAAAAAATGTTCAAAAGATACATTGCTTGACATTAAAGGCAATGAAAATATATAGTTGTTCCTGATCTCTTAGTCTTATTTGTTACATTTACAACCCATTGGATTTTGGCAATGAGCTAGAAATAAGTTTCTAAACAAATGTTGAGATCAAATGAGTTTATAATGTTCACATTGGAAACATGTTGTAATATTTTGTTATCCAACAAAAAAAATGCAGTATTTCAATTATTCTATCTTAGTCTGAATTGCTGAAAAAAATACTTTAGGACACTCACTCCATGGGAAAGATAATTGTATGGTTAATACATATTTCATAATGTACAATGTATAATATAGTGAAGTATAATCAATCAATCATATTTTTTATTGTGGTAGGTTTAATATCAACCTAAGTATTAAAAATGAAAATAAAAATCTAAAATTAAACAAAATAATTAACATATATACCATAAAATATTAAAAAACCAAAAAAAAAATAATTGAAGAAAAACAAAACACCTAATCATAATAAATATGTATTAGCAAATTATAAATATTCCACATATCTATACATGGTGCAAATTCACTCCAAAATTATAAACCATTATGTACTTAGTAGTGTGTTAAATCATAAACATTGTCAAAATAAATCATAGACATTATCAAAATTCAACATTCTATTGAAGATGATGGAATGTGTGTAGAGGCATGTGGATAGACATAATATGTTCATAAGTATACACATTATTGAATTTCTTATATTAAAAATTTTGAATTTTAACTAATAAAGTTTTATTTTACAATTTAATACAAGAAAATGTATTTTTGTGAGAAAAAATAAGTGTATAAATATACACATCATCTTTTATGTTGAAAAGTTTGAATTTCAAGTAATAAAGTTTTATTTTACAATTAAATACAACATAAGGTATTTTTGTGAGAAAAAATAAGTATAGTGTAGTTAATAATAACAAACTCTCAACTTCACAAGTTCATTCAAGTTTCAACCATATAATATAATATATGGGAGGAAAAGATAATAGATTATGATTATATAAATAATTTGTTAGTGAATAAAACTAGATAGAAAGAGAGTTCATTATGTATGTTTAGGATTTGGATTAATTATATATAAGTTCATTCAAGTTTCAACCATATAATATAATATATCGGAGGAAAAGACAATAGGTTATGATTATATAATAATTTGTTAGTGAATAAAACTAAATAGAAAGAGAGTCCATGATGTATGTTTAGAATTTGGATTAATTGTATATAGAGATAAAGTATTAAATCAAATCCATTTCTCAATAATTTATAGGTTTTGTTGAAAATATAAATACTTTATGGAAGTTGAAAATGAAGTTATTAATAAAAATGATTTATTTAAAAATGTTTACATTTTATTAAAAATGGAAAAGGTTTTGGAGAAAAAAGTGGTTGAGAAAAAATAACTTTAAAAAATAAGGTTTTTAGCTTATTTATTTAAACCAGAAGTTTGGTAAGGTAAGATTCATTTGACATTTCATATATATATATAAACCACCTTTTTAGGTTATAATTGTATTGTGCAAAGCAAAGTAATTATAGAAGGATGTTGAAATTCCAAGTTTTTTTCATTTATGACTAGATGGTGTTATTCACTACTTGCATATCTTGAAAATAGAAGGAAATGCTCTCAAAAAGGTAGAAATGTTCATCTTCAATTTTGTGTCCATCAAATTCTGAAATCCTGCCAAAAATCACTTAAGAATTTGATGGTGCCTTTAATATGGTAAGTCCAAATGCATCCACGCTTTGTAGAAGAACATTCAGTCTTGTTGTAAGAAATTATTATGAGAATCTTGTTAAAACAATGAACAACTACCATCAAGATACAATATATAATTACCTTTAGTCATTGACTATAACTTTGTTGCCTGAGCAAATGCTTATGCAAAAGGCACCTTTAGGGAACCATTTTTCCATGGCGTTCCAACTAGGAAATGCAATCTTCTGCCCTTTCGTTCATCTCCTCCGGGTCAATTTGCTTCCACAAATTCCAACGAGGGTTGTTGAGAAAAAGTGCTTTTTATTTAAACTTAAAAAAATGTTATCAGGTTGAACAACGAATTTTTAAACAATATTGTCGGGTTGAACAACGAATTTATCGGACACGAAAGGATAACGTAAATGTTCAATTTCCGTATATGCTTCCTTTTACTTTTCAAAGAGTTATAGTAATTTCTGTGATTTTTTATTTTGTGTATTCTATCATGGTACCAAGATTTAGTTTCATTGGACTTTGCAATGCGAAAAATCTGGGCAAGAGTATGAAATTCGGGAATATTTTTTCATTACAGTATTTATCAACATATAGTTGACTCATAAACTCAAAAAACAGTATTTACTGACCCTACCTGCTTTCTGATATCAAAACAATAAAGTATTTTGAACGTCAATAAGATGTACATGTTACAGTGCGGGACGTTTTTCAAGTACCCTTTTCAGTTAAGAATCTCAAGGAAGGGAAGTCGAATCGAGATTCAGGCTTAACAGCTTCGAGAGAACTAATGGATGGGTTAGATGTGCTTATTGTGACAATTACTCCTTTGATGTTGGATGGAAGAATCTGCGGAGCTAAATTTGATTTGATATCTCAGATATGTTCTTCGTAGCCATTTGATCAAATCTTTATTCACTTATTTTCTATCATAGAGTGGAGGTTTTCACAGTTATAATCATAATGTTAGTAATTCTTCTGGGTGTGAGTTTTGAAACGTCTAACCTTTCAAGTGAGTTTTGAAACGTCTAACCTTTCAAGTGGACACTCCATCCATCGTCAACTTCTTATGTCCTTGATGATAAGTGGAGTGTCCGCTCTCAAAACTGAAAATTGGACTTTTCAAAACTTTAAACACAGTTTTTATCCCGAATAATTCCTAACATTATTTATTCATTTATTTTGTATTGTAAAGTGGTGAGAAGACCTTAGTTGATATCTTTGTAAGAATAAAACATGTGAAAATAAATTTGGGATGGAATGGACAACCATACAAAACTTTGTCTCTTAATCAAATCCGCAGTGGCAGCAAAAATGTAGACCAAAACATAACTGAATATAAACTAAAGTTTAACTAAGACTGAATTGGACAATTGGCAAGAAGCCAAACATAATAAAGAGAGGGAAATTACCCCAACATTCCCCCTTAATTTCAAGGGTTACATTCATCAACACTTACAATGCCTAAGTGTTGTCTTTGAAATTCAATAACAATATTTCTTAATGGTTTTGTAAAGATGTGATCTCTTGATCCACAAAATTGAAGAGAAATATCTCCATTATTGACAAAGTCTCGGATGAAATGAAAGCGAGTGTTTGTGAAATACATGGTTCTTTAACACTTGAATGGTTGAGTTGTTATCATATAAAATAGGAGTTGAGTCCATTTCCATATGTGCCAAATCTTTCAAAAGTCTTCTCAACACATGTTATTGAAGTTACAACAACATACTCTTCCTTTGTTAAGATATTTCTACTATGAGATGCAACCAGATGTTTTTTTCATGTCATCAAAATTACCTACATAATCACTATCTGTGTACCCTGCAAGTTAATAGTCTTCAGAAGTTTTGTACCATAAACCAAAGTTAAGTGTCCCTACAATATATCTTAATATTTTTTTCCAACTTCGAGTGAGATTCCATAAATCTAGAAACAAAGCTTACCACAAACAGTGTATCACATCTAGTTGCAGTAAGGTACCTTAAACTACCAAGTAGCCTCTTATATAATGTAGAATCAATTGTTGAACCCCCATCTGATTTTCTCAACTTAGTTCCTAATGCAATAGGTGTTTCCGTTGGTTTACATGTATCCATTCTAAATCTCTTCAAAATGTTTGTAGCAAACTTTTGCTGACAAACAAAAATACTATGAGCAGATTGTTCAACTTCAATACCCAAAAAATACTTCATGAGTTTAATGTCAGTCATCTCAAACTTTTTTTTCATTACAACTTTAAATTCATCTAACATCAAATTGCCTGTATAAATCATATCATCAACATAAAGGTAAACAATAAATATTTTACCTTCATGATATGATTTTGTATACAAAGTTGGCTCATTGTTGCTCCCACTAAATCCATTGTTGATTAGATAGGAGTCAATCTGACTATACCAAGCTCTTGGTTCTTGCTTCAATCTATACAAGTCTTTCTTCAACTTGTACTTGTTGTCCTCTTGTTCATTAACTTCAAAACCAGGTGGTTGATCCACATACACTTGTTCTTGCAAAATTCCATTCAAGAAGGTTGACTTCACATCTAACTGATAGACTTGTCATTTGTTCTGAGTTCCAATAGATAAAATGGTCCTTATCGTGTTTAATCTTGCTACAGGAACAAATATTTCACCACAATTTATGCCAAGTTGTTGAGAGAAACCTTTGGAAACCATCCTTGCCTTATGTTTCTATAACTTTCCTTTCTCATATACCTTTGTTTTGTAAACCCACTACACCACAATGCTGGATTTGTCTTTTGGAAGATCAACAACATCCCAATTATTGTTCTTTTCTATGGATTCAATTTCTTCATTCATAGCTTCTACCCAATGTTCCTCTTTGATTGATTCTTCAAAGAAGGTTAGTTGAATGGATAGAAAGGAAAAACGACCTTGTTGTCCATAGTCATTGTTCTGCTGATAAATTTCCCTTTAGCTCCTTCTTCACTGATTTTATGTTGAAGAGGATGAATCAATGTTGGAAGAAGAACCATTTCAAGAATGTTCTGGCTGTCTTTGTACCTATAATCTTGGAAATCTTAGTGGATTGGACTATTGTTCTGAACTTATGTTTGTTCATCAATCTATTGCAATGGATTTTGATTATCCACTGTCTCATTTTCTTGGTCATTTCATGATTTGTTCTCAAGGAATTTAACTTCTCTTCTCACTAGAAATTTCTTGGTGATTGGATTATAAAGTCTGTAGGATTTTGACTGTTCACTATATCCAATGAAGATACATTTTTCACTTATGTTGTCAAGGGTCTTTCTCAATTCTTCAGGGACATGTGCAAAAGCAATGCATCCAAATATTCTAGAGTGACACATTTAACTTAGTGTCACTCCATGCCTCTTGAGGTAATTTATCCTTCACACTAGTTGTTGGAGATCTATTTAGGATGTACTCGAAACAAGACATTGCTTCAACCCAATAATTATAGGACAATTTCTTCTCTCTGAGCATGCTCCTGTCCATGTTCATGATGGTTTGGTTCTTTCTTTCAGCCACTCCATTATGTTGTGGAGTGTATTTGGTAGTGTTATGAATTATGATGCCTTGTTATCTGCAAAAATATGCAAATTATTTAGAGATGTATTCTCCTCCTCCATATGACTTGAGTTCCTTCACATACTTTTCACTCTAATTTTCTACTTTATCCTTGAAGTATTTAAACTTTGAGAAGGTATCCAGTTTATTTTTAAGAAAATAAATCCATGTTTTCCTGCTAAAATCATTAATAAAGGTGAGAAAATAAAAGCTACCACCAATTGATTAGGTTTTCATTGGTCCACAAAGGTCTGTGTGAACCAATTCCAGAGTATACTTATTCTTTCCAAGTAAACAACTTTCACATGGGTTGTCATTTTCATTTAAAACATAAAGACCTTTAACCATTACATGTTTTTGTAGAAGACTTAGACTCTTAATGGGTAGATGACCAAGTGTAGCATGCCATAATAATGTCTCATCTGTGTTTGATACATTTTGGGCATATGACTAGGACAAACTAACACTTCTCAAATTTAGGGGAAACGTCATATTCTTAGTTATTTGGATTTTTGCAATTAGTTTCCTATTGGGTGTTTTGTCCAAGATCAAGCATGTTGAGCCTTTGAATAGGACATCATATTCATGCTCCACCAATTGTCCTACACTAATCAGATTATATTTTAGGTCTGGTACATAGTAGACATCATGTATATCTTTCTTCTTATTTTGTTTGGATAAAACATATACAAATCCTTTACCTAGGGATTTTTCTTGAGAGTCATCTCCTAGGGTAATTTATGATTTAACAATACTATCCATGCAAGAAATTAAATATTTGTTACATGTCATGTGATTGTTGCAATCACATTCCAGCAACCAAAGGTCCTTGTAGTGACCTTCAATAGATGTACGGCATGAAAGAAACATTGCTTCAAATTATTCTCCTTCATTGTTGGATACATTTTTTGTACCTTTGTTCTGATTTGATTGCTTCTTTTTGCATTCACTTTCATAATGGCCTTATTTTATACAATAGTAACATTGAATTATTGACTTGTCTATTCTTGATCTCCCTCTTCCTAATAAAAAAATGAAAGGTATTAATAACAAATTGACATTAACTTGATGCTCATGAATGATTAAAAAGTTCAGCCATCATAAACCATGCTGCAAATAAGAGAAGATAACAACAATAAGAAAGAGAAATAGACACAAAGAAATTTTTAACGAAGTTCACCAATGTGTGGCTACGTTTCTGGGCCCGCTTCCAAGTGGAGGACCGATTTATTGATCTTTAATGCTCAAGTTCTCTTTACAATGAATCTTTGTTGTTACAAAAAGGCTCATGATCTGTTGTACAAGACCTTGTGCAGATGCACTATGCCTCAATAATCTCATCTCAAAACATGAGAAATGGGTCATTAGCTCATGCTCTTCTTCACATTCCTTGCATACAAAAGTACCCGCACAAGCTCAAAAGGCCTGGTTTATATAGTTTTTAGGCTCATTTGTGGAAGCCCAACTTCCCACAAATATCTGGCCTCTTTTTGGGATCAAATCCCCCTCCAAATGGCCAAGAAATCTCCAAAAATGCCCAATCTGGGCCAAAACTATAGCAAAATATCCACTATGTTAAAAAAAAAAAAACAAATTTAGCCCCTAAAGGTTGGGCGCGTGCCCCTTTTCCATTTCATATGGGTCCATATGGCCAAGAGCCAGCCCACAAGGGTGTTGCGCATTAGCCCCTCCTTCGCTAGCTCCTGGTTCTTTGGCACGTTTAATGGAACCAGAGTCCGATTGGATGGGATAAACCCCTCGATGATCGGACCTCTTTGTGTTCACTGCTCCATATCATATGGTGGAAGTGTGCTAATCATGTTCCCCCCCCCCCCCCCCCCCTGCGCCCTACCTTAATGCATGGTATGTAGCATCGAGGGCTAATAAATGTGTGGTCATGTGGTTACGCATCGAACCGGGGCTGCTAGGTCATGATTGTATGGAGATTCAACAAGACCGCGGACTGGGGCTATACCCCAGCCCTTTTCGCCTCCTCCCATTCCCTCTGGTCACTTTAAATATTCCAATGCACCAAATATGGTTAAGTTCCACTGAGGGCAGGCTGGTAGCCCGACCCTGCCCAAAACGTCCACCCACGCCTGGAGGTCGCAGGTTCGACTCCAATGGAATCTCAATATTTTTACAACAACAACCAATACAAGGGTGCCATGTGGTAGCCCATGAATGGGCCATGTGGCACCAGTTAATTCATCCATGATGGTGACACTTGTCAAGTGTTGAATGGACCACGTCTACCACACCTGCCCAGTCAACATGCCAATCCTCTTCCACGTCACTGTATAGTCAAATTCCACATGTCACCTCCAGATTATTCCATGTCAGCATGATGATGTCATGCTGACGTCAACGTTGACTTTTTGCCTATTGATTGTTGACATTTTGCCTGTATGGAAATCTGATCAAAGTGTGATAACTTTCTCATACGGTGTCTATTTGAGGAAGTAAATATATGGTCGGAATTAGCACGACAAGATGGACGCAATGGAATTGGTTTTGTCTAATTCTGAGAACCTTTATTTTTTAGCATTCACTGGACCTGAGGATCCTCCTGGATCAATCTTCCCCACTTGGAAGCTTTTGGACCACCAAAAGTCTGGTATCAGTTGGTAAATAAGTGAGGATATTGTTCCCTCACTTTTACTGTCTCCATATGCTTGGCCTGACTTGGATTTGTGCCCTTCAATCCCACTCGAAGATACTCCACATCGCCCCTGTGAAAAGTACGAACTCTTTTGTCCAAAATGGTGTCATCCTGCAACTCATTCATATAATCAGGAGCAAATTCTTCTATGGAAGGAATATGAACATTCTCTCCTTGATCCTCGATCATAGGAGGCTCATACAATCTCAATTTTCCACATTTACAACTGAATAAATTTGCATATATGGAGGCAATTCTAACCGGAAAGCATTAGAACCAATCTTGTCTAAAATTTTGAAAGGACCATAATGAATTGGTTTTATCTTTTTACCTTCTCCTTGCAATCTTTCCTTCCTGATGTATAACTAGACTTGATCTCCCACTTTGAACCGATGATCAACTCGATGCATTTCATGTCTCGCCTTGTATTTGGCTTGACTTTTCTCCAATTGTTCTTATACTGCCCGATGAATAAACTGGATCTGTTCAATGAACTTTGTAGCCCTATCCACATCATTGTGTCTTCCTACTGCAATGTCTTTCCCAAAGACAAAATCCAAAGGAGATTTTGGCAAGTATCCCAAACATGTTTCAAATGGAGACCTCTGAGTAGAAGAATGCTTGGCTCGATTATATGCATGATGCACATAACACAAATGTTCATCCCAAAGCTTAGGATGTTTGTTGCAATATGCCCGAAGTAGATGCACTACTATTATGTTCACCACCTCTGTCTTCTCGTCCGTCTATGGATGAAATGTTGTGCTCTTCTTTATTCTGGTGTCCATAAGTTCCCACAAGCTTGGCCAAAATTTCCCCATGAACCTCGAGTCTCGATCAGATACGATAGAAGTAGGTAACCCAAAATGAACCCATACATTTTCAAAGAACATTTGCGTTGTTTGTTCAACCGTGACTTGCTTTTTACAAGGAATTAGAACACACATCTTGTTGAACCTATCCACAACTACATACAAGTAATCATGACCTTTTCTAGGCATAGGCAATCCCCCCACCAAATCCATAGATACACTTTCCCATGGTCTAGAAGGAATAGGAAGTGGAGTGTAAAATCCTAGTTTTTTGTTATTTGGTTTGCTTATTGCACACATAGTACATCCTTTTACATACTTAGACGCAATTTCATGCATTCGAGTCCAATAACAAAACCTTTGTAACCGAATAACTATTTTCTCTACACCAAAATGTCATGCTATAAGAGAAGTATGTGCCTCCCTGATTACATTGACTCTTTCACTTTCTGGAATACATAATTTTCCCAAATGATACAAAAGTTTGTCTTTAATATGATAATTCAATTCTTCTGCTCTTTTAACATGACTTAAAGTTCCATAGACTTCCTTAAAATCTTTGTCCTCGGCATATTGTTCAATGTAACTTTCATGAGTAATTGAATTGTGCTTAAGAATTGTAGCAATTGTACTAGGTGGTCTTGATAACATATCAACAACTTTATTATGAATGCCCTTCTTATATCTGATGACCAAATGAAATTGTTGTAAAATTCTCATCCATCTAAAATGCCTTGATTGTTGTAGCTTAGTTTGTGATTGTAGATACTGTAATGGTTGGTGATCAGTATGTATTATTGTTTCTTTCCCATTAAGTAATGTTTCCACTTTTTAACACTTGTACTAAAGCATACAATTCTTTATCATAGGTCGCATAGTTAATTATTGTTGTAGTGAAGGTCTCATAATGATAGCATATGGGTTTTATGTGTTGCATCAGCACTTCCCCCGTGACATAGTCACTTGCATCGATTTCAATTTCAAAATATTGTTGGAGATCTTGCAATCCCGGAACAAGATTTGTACTAATCTTCACTTTCAAAGTGTCAAAATCCTTTTGTTGGCTTCCTCCCCACTGGAATCCCCTTTTCACACTTGTCAATGCATGTAAAGGTGTTGCAATTAGAGAGAAGTTTGCAATAAACTTCCTCCAATATTGTGTTTCCCCCATGAAGCTTCTTACTTCAATTACATTTGTAGGCTTTGGCCAATTTACAATGACCTCAACTTTAGAGGGATCAATCTTAAGCTCTCCACCCCCTACAATGTAGCCCAAATACACAAGAGATGTTTTTCCAAATTCACATTTTGACAACTTTACAAAAATTTTCTCTCTCTGCAACACTAAAATTATTTACCTAACATGTTGGACATGCTCTTCCCTGGTCCTACTAAAAATAAGAATACCATCTAAGTATACTATTACAAAATCATCAATGAATGGCATGAATACATCATTCATGACCCGCATAAAAGTAGTAGGTGCATTAGTAAGCCCAAATGGCATCACTAACCATTCAAATAATTCCATTTTTGTTTTAAAACCAGTTTTCCATATATCCTATTCAGCAACTTTGATTTGATGATAACCACTTCTTAAGTCTAACTTAGTAAAATAAACTGCATGTTTCAATTGATCTAATAAATCATCAATACGAGGAAGAGGGTAACGATTTTTTACCATGATATTGTTCAAGGCTCGGAAGTCCACGCACATGCGCCATGTGTTGTCTTTCTTTGTCACCAAGATGATAGGTGACCCACATGGAGAAGCACTTGGTGTGATGACCCCTTGTTTGATCAGGGGATCAAATTTTGCTCAAAAATTCAAACTGCTCGGAATCGCTTCAAACCAGATGAGAGCGTAGGTCTCGTCGTTGTGAACCCAACACAACTCGTTTCATCTCAAATGGACGTCGAGAGAGAGAGATATAGCGATCTATTCGTCAAGTCAAACAGGTAAAAAAATGATGCTGACTGTACAGTCCGTACAGTCTGACGTGGAAGGACCGTACGATCGTACAGAAGTGACGTGGCAAGCATTTTTTGGTTGACAGTTGTCGAATTAGATGTCGACACGTGGCAATTTTATTTTCAATGATTGGGTGCCACGTGGCCCAATCGTGGGCTGCCACGTGGCACCCCAGAATTGGCTGATTGGTTGTATGTAAAATATATTGGAGTCCGTGGGGTTCAACCCCTAGACCTCCCCACCGTGTAAAGACTTCATAACATCTGCCCGACCACTATGTCGCCGCATGGTTCTTATTATACAAATGTATTATAATGTATTTCAATTGTATGTGTTGTATATATGGGTGGGGTCGGGCCGGGGCTTAGCCCCGGCCCATGGTCGTTTGAATTGTTATATGACTGTGCTATATGTATTGTATCCCGACAGTTGTGTGTGCGCGGATTTTGAAACTTAGCCCGTGGTCTTGTTAACCCATGTGACCATGTATGGAGCGTGGGGGGAGTTAAACGGTTGTAACGACTTAACCACTTTTTGCCAAATGCGCGCGGTCACATGACTCATACACCTAGGTGCTAGGCGGTTAGGGGCTGGCGTGCCCTTAACCATCCTACGGTTTGCACCATTGGCGCAGTTGCGCCCGATGCTGGGTTTTCACACTACTTATTGCGTGTGAGCCAGGTTCAATGGAGAGGGGTGCGTTTTGTAGATTCAGAGATAGCAAGCTTAAAGAGGGAGACTTCCAGGAGGCCTAACTTCTTCGTTTTTCGACCGATTGAGGTGCCAAAAGAGCTCAAACAGGGGTTTTTGGACGCTCTGAAGCCATTGGAGCAGTCAGTTTGTTAGTTTGAGCATTGTAAGACATGTTTTTGAGCACTTTTGAGCAATTAATAATAATGATCCATTGGAAGCTGGAC
>ML783558.1:1331611-1346800 GCA_009831015.1 Picea engelmannii | reverse complement strand
AGCTCCATTACATGCTGTGACAAGTGTCAAGCAAGTTTTCCAATGGGGAGGCAAGCAACAGCAGGCTTTTGATACTTTGAAAGAAAAGATCAGTTCAGTGCCAGTTCTTGCACTTCCAAATTTAAGACAACCTTTTGAAATCCTTTTAAGATTGTTAATGTTGGGAATTTGAAGTTGTATGAGCCTCCATTGATTGATGATCAAGGGGAGCATGTTCAGATTCCTTCCATAGATTATTTTTCTCCAGAGTATCTAACAGAACTGTAGGAAGACACCATCCTTGACAGGCGAATGCGAACTTCAAAACGAGGAAATGTGGAGTATCTTTGAGTTGGTCTTAAAGGGATGAATCCAAGCAAGGCTAAGTGGATTGAGGTTGGAAGGGTGAGGGAACTATACCCTCATCTTCACATAGACTGAAATAGTATTTTGGAGGTCCAAAAGCTTCCCAATGGGGAGGTGTGATCAGGGGATCAAATTTTGCTCAAAAATTCAAAGTGCTCAGAATTGCTTCAAACCAGATGAGAGCGTAGGTCTCGTCGTTACGAACCCAATGCAACTTGTTTCGTCTCAAACGGACGTCAGGAGAGAGAGATATAGCGATCTGTTCGTCAATTCAAACAGGTAAAAAAATGATGCTGACTGTACAATGCATACAGTCCGTACAGTCTGACGTGGCAGGACCGTACGACCGTACAGAAGTGATGTGGCAAGAATTTTTTGGTTGACAGTTGTCGAATCAGATGTCGACACATGGCAGTTTTATGTTCAATGATTGAGTGCCACATGGCCCAATCATGGGCTGCCACGTGGTGCCCCGAAATTCGCTGATTGGTTGTATGTAAAATGTATTGGAGTCCGTGGGGTTCGACCCCCAGATCTCCCCACCGTGTAAAGACTTCATAACATCCGCCTTACCACTATGCCGCTGCATGGTTCTTATTATACAAATGTATTATAATGTATTTCAATTGTATGTGTTGTATATATGGGCGGGGTCGGGTCAGGGCTTAGCCCCGGCCCGTGGTCATTTGAATTGTTATATGACCGTACTATATGTATTGTAGCCTGACAGTTGTGTGTGCACGGATTTTGAAACTTAGCCCGTGGTCTTGTTAACCCATGTGACCATGTATGGAGTGCGGGGGGAGTTAAACGGTTGTAACGACTTAACCACTTTTTTCCAAATGCGCGCGGTCACATGACTCATATGCCCAGGTGCTAGGCGATTAGGGGCTGGAGCACCCTTAACCGTCCTACGGTTTGCACCGTTGGTGCGGTTGCGCCCGGTGCTGGGTTTTCACACTACTTATTGCGTGTGAGCCAGGTTCAATGGAGAGGGGTGTGTTTTGTAGATTCAGAGACAGCAAGCTTGAAGAGGGAGACTTCCAGGAGGCCTAACTTCTTCGGTTTTCAACCGATTGAGGTACCGAAAGAGCTCAGACAAGGGTTTTTGGATGCTCTGAAGCCATTGGAGCAGTCGGTTTGTTAGTTTGAGCATTGTAAGACATGTTTTTGAGCACTTTTGAGAAATTAATAATAATGATCCATTGGAAGCTGGACCAGGAGATGTAGCCCATGAGAGGGGTGAACTCCTTTATCAATTATTGTGTTTATGTGCTTATGTTCATTGATTATGCTGTTGTCTATGTGTATTTTTCATAAGTAATCCCTTAATCTATGTGTTGCAAACTGATCATTTTGTTTTAAACACATAACATTTACATTGCAAATAATTTCAAGTATTTCAAGTCTTCTTCAATTTTAGATCATTGTTCAATCAAATCTTGTACATGTTTATTTATCTCTACATTTTCCAAAACTGATAACCTGTACATTCCAATGTTAGGAAGAGGAACATCCTGCTGCAACTGTATCTCATGTTCAACTTGTCATTTTGGAGGTAATCCTTTTGGGACTTGAAATATATCATCATAGTCAGAAACAATTCTAGCTAAATCATCTTTCAACTTTGTATCACAATATTGAAAAGTATCAATTCTGACAGTTTCATTTGCTTTTACAACCATTAGTAAATATATTTTACTGAAATTTACAATTCTCTTCATTTGCCCTGAGTTAATTAGTGATAGATACAATTTCTTCTGATGAGCCCTTACAACACATTATTTTTCATATTTAGTTAATTGATACTTATTTTCTTCACAATATAATATTGCCTTTCTATCATACAGATATGAACTCCCAAGTACAATACCACACATATCTAGTGGAACCACATCTAACTCAACCTCATCTATAAATTGTGAATTCATAGAAAACTTTAGGACACATTGTCTATTCACTTGCAACCAATTATCATTATGAATCCATCCTAAAGGATATGGTTTCTTATGAGGTTTAGTAATTAATCCCAACTTTTTAACAATTGTCTCTGATATCAAGTTTACTTGTGAGCCACTGTCAAATAGAGTATCAATTTTTGTATGTTTGGAGATCACTCTTATGCGAAAAAATTATATTCGTTTGATATCATCAACTTCATTATCAACTTTTAAAGACTGAATTGAAGAATTTGTACTAGCTTCATAATTTTTACCTTTGACTCCTGTGACTGTGACCTTAGTCTCATCTCCTGAATTGGACCCCAAGTTTGTTTGAGTTGTTGCAGTAGTCTTTGGCTTCCCTTTATTTCCGAACTTTGTTGGTTTCAATTATGGGCGAAGGATCCAGCAACGATCCTCACTATGGCCTTCTTTCTTACAATGAGTGCATGTAGGTTTTTCCTTATTCATTGTATTAGTATTCTTTCCTTTAAACTTCTCTTTACCCTTTCCTTTGAATTTTCCTTTAGTAGGTTTAAATGGTTTTACAAAATCAAAATTTACATTCTTCCCTCTAGATTCAAGATGAGTTGCTTGCACACACGCCTCATCTAAGCTAGTTGGATTAAACACAAGAATGGTATGTCGTAAATAGTTATGCAAACCACCTATGTACTTAAGCAATGTCTGTTGAGTATCCAATGGTATTCCCAACAATAAATCTCTTTTACAAAACTCATGTGTATAACTTTGAACAGTTTGTCCTTTTAACTACCTAAAGTTTTTCCATGACATAATAGCTTGTTGCATATAATCTAGAGGATAAAATTGCTTTTGTAATGCAGATGTAAAATCAAGCCATGAAGAGAGAGTCTTACTGAACTTTTTAAGATCTTTTTTTGTCATGCTTTCCCACCACACAAGGGTGGTTCCTCCCATCTTGAGACTAGCAAGATGGATCATAGTCTCCTCATCTATGATTTTTGGTATCCTACAATATACTTCAATTTATCTTATCCAATTATCTAAATTTTCTCCATTTAGTTCCCCATCATGCAAAGGAAACTCAAAATTAACAACAAGATTTAACAAAGGCATGTCAGAATTTTTCTTATGTGCATGCTTTTGTATGGTATGTGTAGTAGAATGAGAACTAGCATTTGAAGAAGAACTTGAAGAAGAAGGAGAAGAAGGTGGTGAAGGTGGTAAAGGAGGAGGCTTTGAAGATTCTAATTTCCCTTCACTTTTCTCCTTCGTAAAATTTTGTCCTAGAATAGGTTTCTTTCTCTCCAAGAAATCATCATATAACACTTTGACCATTTCTGACATGGAGAAAAATGCTTCTTCGAACTTTCTAGTTCGTGGAGAAGTTTCTTCTTTGGTTGAAATTATTTTATTCCTCATCACTCGTTCTATCTCTGAAATGAATTCAGCCAATGATCCTTCTCCTCTTCGAGATTTAGATCTTGTGAGCATCCAATCCTGCACTTGTTAAACCTTCCAACACAACCAAAATACTTGATCCAAAAATGAAAGGTATTAATAAAAAATCGACATTAAATTGATGCTCATGAATGATTAAAGAGTTCAGCCATCATAAACCATGCTTCAATTAAGAGAAGATAACAACAATAAGAAAGATAAATAGACACAAAGAACTTGTTAACGGAGTTCACCAATGTGTGGCTACGTCTCTGGGCCCGCTTCCAAGTGAAGGACCGCTTTATTGATCTTTAATGCTCAAGTTCTCTTTACAATAACTCTTGGTTGTTAAAAATAGGCTCCTGATCTATTATACAAGACCTCCTTGTGCAGATGCACACATGCGTCAACAATCTCCTCTCAAAACATGACTCAATGCCCCTCAAAACATGAGAAATGGGCCATTATATCAAGCTCCTCTTCACATTCCATGCATACAAAAGTACCCTCACAAACTCAAAAGGCCTGGTTTATATAGTTTTTAGGCTCAGTTATGGAAGCCCAACTTCCCACAAAGATCTGGCCTCTTTTTGGGATCAAATCCCCCTCAAAATGGCCAAGAAATCTCAAAAAATGCCCAATCTGGGCCAAAACTATAGCAAAATATCCACTCTGTTACAAAAAAACAAATTTATCCCCTAAAGGTTGGGTGCACGCCCCTTTTCCAGGTCATATGGGTCCATATGGCCAAGCGCCGGCCCATAAGGGTGCTGCGTGTTGGCCCCTCCTCCGCTAGTTTCTAGTTCTTTGGCATGTTTAATGGAACCACCGTCCAATCGGATGGGATAAGATCCCTGTCGATCAACCCTCTCTGTGTTCACCGCTCCAGATCATATGGTGGTAGGTGCTAATCCCGTGGTCCCCCCGCACCCTGCCTTAATGCATGGTATGTAGCATCGAGGGCTAAAAAATGTGTGGTCATGTGGTTACACATCAAACCGGGGATGCTAGGTCATGATTGTATGGAGATTCAAAAATACCGCGGTTTGGGGCTAGACCCCAACCCTTTCCACCTCCACCCATTCCCTCTAGTCACTTTAAATATTTCAACGCGCACAATATTATTAAGTTCCATCGAGGGCGGGTTGGTAACCCGACCCTGCCCAAAACGTCCAACCATGCCCGGAGGTCGCAGGTTCAGCTCCAGTGGAGTCCCAATATTTTTACAATAACCAATACATGGGTGCCACGTGGTAGCCCATGACTAGGCCACATGGCACCATTTAATTCGTCCACGATAGTGACACTTGTCAAGTGTTGAATGGACCACGTCTGCCATATTTGCCTAGTCAGCATGTCAATCCTATACCACGTAACTGTATGGTCAACTGCCACATGTCACCTCTATATGATGCCACGTCATCATGATGAAATCATGCTGACATCAACATTGAATTTTTGCTTGTTGATTGTTGACTTTTTACCTATTTGGAAATCTTATCAGAGTGTGATAACTTTCTCATACAGTATCTTTTTGAGGAAGTAAATATATGGTTGGAATCAGCGCAACAAGACAGACGCAATGGAATTTGTTTTGTCTAATTCTAAGAACTTTTATTTTTGAGAATTTACTAGACCCAAGGATCCTCCTCGATCACTTCCTCTTTGATTATGTGGGTCTCTAGACTGTTGTGGCTTATCCTTTGTGTGTCTATCATCTGCATTTTTATTTCTTATGCCTCTTCCTCTCTAATTTATCCCTATATTTCCTTTGCCTCTTCCTCTATTGAAGATTCTCTGAGTCTTGAATGCATATTCAATAGACCCTTTGTAAAACACCCAATCCCCCAAGTAACCTTTTAAGGGATGGGATATTAATATTTTTGTTTTTTCTCAATCATCTCAAAAATTATTCTCAAGGACACCATCGTCTTCTTCTCGTTAAGTTATTTCCAATCACTGTCTGCATGCTCAAAACTGAGATTTGGATTAAAAGTTATGGCCTTACAAAGTTTCTTATGCCTTCTTTACTCTCAAGTCACTTCATTTCCACGTAGATCATGCCACTTGTCATCTGACGTGGAGTTGACATGGCATCTTCCACCTATCCCTTCAAATATCACATTATCGAACCCTCAACACATTCTCTAAATCAATGACTTTGATTTATTTGGCCCCTCCATTCAGAGTGCTCTTTCCACAAAATTGTATCTCACTCCAACCGTATACTTCGACCTTTCATACTCTAAAAGATCTGATGGTTGTCAGGGTCAGTTAATTGACAACTTTGAATGTATCAGATTTCTTACCTCCACAATGGTTAACTCCCACTCCCCTTGTTGGGACCTTTCATACATGGAAATATGTTCACCTGACAAATGGATCCACCCATGACTTGACGCATGGGTTTTTGTGGTTATAAAAGTCATCAAGGAATACCATGGATTTCCCTACCAAGTGTTGCTACCTGTCCTTTTTCATACATGCAATCATGTGGAACTCCACGACAGATTGACGGTCGTCCTAACACTACATCCACTCACCAATGAACAGTCAAGATCGATCATCAGAGTCCTCTCTTCAGAGAGCACTCATTATGATAGTTCAACCCCCTCTGACATGCCTACTCCAATGGACGATGGAGATCTAAGCATCCCCCATGATTAACGACCGAGATTCAAGTTATCAACCTAAAGGAATTTTTTCCCAACCAGGCCTACTTTCGTCTCGACAACTAAACAATTGTCGACACGCATCATCTCAGAGGACATGCTAATGATCACTTGTTGTGACACATGGCCCTACCATTGCCTTCCACCTAGCGTGACACATGGCATACTTTACTCAACACATTGTTCTATATAAAAACCCTGGGTCACCTTGACACATGGCACAATCTCTACAAGACACGTGGCACCATACATGCCACCCTATTGGGCCCACTGACTACCACATTGGCATGACAGGTCATGCTGACGTCACTTCCCTTTTCTCCTCAATTGAGCGGGACCCCTTTTGATCGACGATTGAGGATCGACCATGCCCATATTCAAATCAATAGTTCTCGTTGACTTTTGGAGTCTCTCTATCAAGTTCATGCTACAACCCAATACTGGAATACTCTGACATGTACAACATCGAAGAATATTCCCTTTCGATACCATCCATTTTGTGTTCAGAAAGTTAAGTAAGTTTCACCACTCTGAAATCAGGGTATCGAGGGATATTCCATCACAACTTGATTGCCATGCCAACAAGATTTGTTCGTCCGTTTAACGAATTGATCAAAGGTCCAAATCAATTCCACCCTCAAATATAATGGTCAACATTTAAAGGCGACCTCCCAAAGTTCTAAACCCAATAGGACTCATCCTCGTCCTTTTGACAAACCAAGGATCGACACTTGTCGTCCTCTGAGACAGCCTGGCTTCCATCCTGGCAAGACATGTCATGTCAACATCATCCTCTCTCTCCTCATGCTTATATGATAAGGTATGGAACCAGGAATGGAACCCTATTCCTCGCATGCAATATCAATAGTTGGGATTCCACCTTTCAACCCTTTGACTGACTTAATGCTAATATCAACAGTTTATATCCCTCGGATCATCCTTTGAAGGATCAATGGTTCTGGTCCTATCTCAGTATTTCACTTTTCAAAGTGTGTCCTATCAAGGACATTCTAAATAGTACCCCTATGAACAACGGTCAAGATATTTCAACCCTTCAAATCTGACGACTAACATTTTTGGGCCTTCATGCCCTACGGGGCCCACTCTCTCCCTATTAACCAATTATATATTGCCATGTGTCCACTGCAATGACATGTGCTGACATCTACGCTAGCACCCCTTGTGAGCATGACATCATTGTGACGTTACTTCCCCTTTAACCTTGTTTTAGCAGGACTATGATGATCTACGACTGAGATCATTCCTAGTTTATTCATCGATGGATAACCCAAATTGTACCTCGGACTTTCCCATCAGAGTACCTCCACTCTAAGTCTCCAAATAGCTCTGACTATCGAACTTCAATGGCACCCATAGTGATGGATATGATGGTCCAAGTTCTACCATATCTACCCTCTGATAAGTCAATGATCCTCATTGACTTGGAGTACATCCTCTCAAGGAATTATAGCCTACTTCGAGGGAAGTTCAAGATCAATTTGTGGTATCGAATCAACGACTACGATTTTTTCAATCTCAAACACATTTTTTCTATGGTTTTAACAGTCTGATACAGGACTTAGCAGTTAAGGAATTTCTTCCAAGGATTCTCTAAGTATTACCAAACCTTTAGGGACTCACATCAAGCCTCGAAAACCACTAAGTCCTTCCTTCCCCATCATTTAGTTGGAGGTTTACATCTTTGCAAACTACCCATACTAGGAGAAGGGATTCCTTCGACGATTCGGGGCTCTCTAATTTATACAAAGACTTCTCTATGGAACTTAGACAATCAAATGCCTAACTTAGGGCACCTCTACCCATTCCTCCTAGAAAGTATCACTTATTCTTGGTTTGTAAACCTGTATTCTTTTCTAGGTATTACACTATAGAAATAGTATATTGCACGCACAGGAGGCACAAATATATATATATATATATATATATATATATATATATATCCATGAGGTCATTCGCAGGAGGAATCATTTTTGCAGCTCCTCGAGCATTTTAGGTAAGATGTAGGATCCTCTGGCCAGTTATGCACTACGCATGAAATTCCATTCCATTACTTAATAGTCTAAGTATAAATGATTCCTAATGGGACAATATTAGGCCCATTAACCAGGCATACACATTTACAACACAACTACATGCATAAAACCATTGTTTGATTTAAATTACACAGACTGAGAAATACTTATCTGTTACAGGTTATTGTCGGACAATTGACTGTGGGTGTTTGCCTTTCCACCCAACCATAGGATCTGCATGCTTAGTCAATTCAGCAGCAGGCCACCCCTATGCCAAGACATGATACCACCAAGAAGTATCTCTTAGATTCTCAAGGAGATAGTCAAGTGCAGGTTACTCTCTTCATACAACTCTTATTCAATATTTTCTCGTGTCCACCTATCCCAAACCCTTACAAGGTTTATCAAATGCTCTCTAGCATCAAGCTCAAGGACCTTCTCAACTCTGGTTGGGATCCATAATTTACAATTATCCTTGTAACCAAACTTTATTTGAGACTCATGTCTCTCAGCCCATGCCAAGGCCTCTCCTACACTTTTCTTCTTTGTCCTATGTTCAGAAATCCTCCTAAGTTCTTCCTCCATGTATCTCTCCCACCCTCTTTCGTTTCCATGTTTTCTTATCCTTTATTCCTTGTGCATCCCCTACACATAATCCCCTTGGGAAGGTTCTCAACCTATCCCTTCTTTTCTTCTATCAGAAGGAACGTGTGGGTCAATCTAGTTGCAGATTTGGTACTCTTTGTACCCTTGGCTAGAAGCCTATGTTTTCCTAGACAATTTTCCCATACCTACATTCATTGAGGGTGGTTGGTTTCTCAACCACCATTCCTCCCTCATTAACTAATTTTCCTTTATATTAGGGATGAGGGAAAATTCAGAATATTTCTAAAATAATACATCAGTAAAGTTGCTTGATTATTTAGCCTAATAAAACATTCTCTCATTCCTCCAATTGTATCATGGCTCGTACATTCAAGGATTCACCCCACAGTCAATTGTTGGAATTTTCAATTAAGCAGTAATACATTTACAATATTTACATGTCATTGCATGGAAATCTATAATTATGATTAATTAAAAGTTGGGGGAAACATTGGTGTTACAATCCCCTCCCCTTAAAGGAACATTGTCCTCAGTGTTCTTTCTTAGTACACATTCCATGCCTTTATCCTTCAGCTATTTCAACATCATCTTCCCTTTTCTTCATAGTCTAGTCCTATCCCAAACTTTGGCATTTTAGAACATGCCTACAACAATTTTCAATAATAAGAATATTAATTACAATTTCATGCAAAACATTTTATTGTTGTTCAAACTCTAGAGGAAATATTCACAAAGCAACACAATACTTATCTGTGTTGTTCATGGATCTGCATCCATATGACTATCTCATTAACTTGGCTCATTGTTTTCCTGGATATACCCATTGTGTGCATGATCCTAGTCAATATATGACAAAATTTTAAAGACTATTGAGTCTCTCACATGAGCTATCTAGGTCTCCCCTTAATTGTGGTCACTCTCCTTTCAGGCTCAGGCTCAGGTATCCCCTTCTCTTTTATACAATCCCTCAGGCGATCCATCTTGCCTGCCCAAGATTTCTCGCATAAGAAGAGTTTTTGATACTTCGTTGAGTTTTATAGCTAAAGAGTCCCCCGATATTTTTCTTTCGAGCCATCCCTCTAGCTTGCTCTATCGAAAGCGACATTTTGGCTTGTGTTAGCACAACACAACATTCTTAAAGAGATCATGTATTATCACAAAGTTCTCTTGTCATAACAGTGGCCCTCTTTCATGATTTATTATTTGAAAAACACCATTTGTCCTCCTTGGAGGGATATTTTCATCTCACCTGTGGTCATATGCATTCAGAATATTTGTGAGATATTTTCATTAATTTTCAATCAAGATTTCTTTCAAATCTGTTACCCATAGTTTTTTTTTTTTCAATTCACAATTTCATCGCATTTTCATATATGTTCCATATTGGAACCAGAGTTCACAATCATGAGATTTCCTTATCATCATAGTTTGGTTCTTTACATTCAAAATTCATTGGTCTTCCTCACAGGCTTACAATATTTCCATTACCAAGACCCTTTCCCTGCAATTTAATATTCACAAAGCCAAACAAACTATTAGTTTCTCATGCACATCTATACTTTCATTGCACACTTGCAGTGGCATCCAATTAATTTTAGAACTATGCATACTAACAATTACATCATTTTTATCTATTCAATGATATATATCAACATGAAATATCATTCCTTATGTTGTAACTTTGTATGAAAATGTATTTTATTTATAAGTTTAAAATGTTAAAACGAACGTAAAATGTTGTGTTGTGTATAGGCGTATCGGGATCAAATTGGGAGCGTCGATCAAAAGGGCATGGAAAATCAATGGATAACGCACATCTGAATCAGATTCTTCATCAAGGTTAGTTTTTTTGTAACAAAAATGTCGATTGACAAGGAATGCTAGAAAATAGGGATTCAATTTGATTTATTCAGTCATAGTGACATGGTGAACAATTTTCAGCAAAATTAGGGATTTGGTTCTAGAAATCCTTTATTTATGGTTGTAATTGGTTCAGGTAACTAATTTTGGTTATCAGTGTTATAGAGGTATAAATATTTAATTCATTTTGATGTAAAATGGACTTTTTTAGTCCATAAACTATTCAAAGCTTTTAATAAAGATTGTTACTTACAGAATATAAAGAGATTTTGACATTTCAACTCTGAACTTTTATGTGTTCTTGTTATGTGTTTTCTATGTTTTCATGATCATATTCTTCTATTAAATTTATCCATGCCACAATTTTTTCAATTTGGTACAACCTCCACTGTAGTAAATTTTAGAACAATTATTCAAGTAATGAATTTTACTCTGGTTTGTTGTGAGTAAAGTAAGACCTATGCATTTATTTTCTATTTAAATCCTTCAAATGTTATGATAGATATAAGTTATTGTTGTTTCATCTATTGAAGAAGGAGTAAGACGTATTTGTATTGGTACCTTGCTTCTTATTTCAATTATGTTTTCCTTTATTTCTACCTTTCATGCTTCAATATTTTGATGAACTTTATGAATGAGAATAGGCATCTTTATTTCTGGTAATTATTCATTGAAATATAAAATTAAATTGGGGGTATTAAAAGGTCATTTTAATTAATTTATTTATTGTTATGAGATGCCTTGACATTGTTCTTTGAGCCTAGAAATATATAAGGAACAACATCTTTTTAGCGTCATTGTCGGGGAAGGATTTGAAATACTTATCTTCCCTGGGAGTATGACATTGAGTAGATTTGTTTTCTAATGGTAAACAAAATCAAACACATGTAGGATATTTAATTACTCTTTACCTAGAGAATTCATTGTGTGCAATATACCAGATATAATAAATATGTAGAACATAAATAAAATGCTAGAAATGGCAGAATAATAGTAATATAACCAACATAATCTCCACAATAACACAGAAATGATATAAGAACAACCACATAAATAGCACTTTGATTCAGAAAGCAATGTTCACGTGCCTCTTCGAGGGGGCAACCTCCAGTCGAGTAGCGCTCTGTTACAATAATCTCCAAGCTAGGGTTTTCATACCCTCGACCCTTATTTATACTAAATATGTCTATCAAGAGAAGCATCTAGAGGAAGATCCTTCTAGAAGCGGAAGCTTCTATTAGGTCTTCTTACATCCTCTTTATTCTATTTTATTGAAAGTCCTTATTAATATTGACCTTTGTTACATCTGAATATATTGGTCTACCTATGTGTGGGTTAGGACCCTAACATGTTCGCCCCCTTAAAAAAAACCTTGTCCTCAAGGCTTGAGATGTGGAAACTGTTGCAAAATGGTAGTTGGTTCCCAACTGGCATCTGCCAGAGTTATATCTTTCCACTGGACTAGCACTTCCTTGATGGTTCTCTGATGCAGGCGACGCTCACGCTGGTCCAAAACTGCTTTTGGTTGTAGCCAAATAGATCCTTCTTCAGCTAACTCTGGAGGTTGGTTTGAATTTTGCACCTAGTTCCAATCACCTTCTTTAAGCATGAAACATGAAAAACAGGATGTAGCTTCAACTGACTAGGCAGAGCTAACTGATAGGCAACTTGCCCCACATGCTTGAGAACTGTATAAGGACCATAAAATTTGGGTGCTAGCTTATGAAAATGCTTGGCCTTGAGGGAAGTTTTCTTGTATGGTTGCAGTTGCAGAACCACCTGATCCCCTTCTGCAAATTGACGTTCAGAGCGACCTTGATCTGCTTGTTGCTTCATGTGATTTTGTGCCATGACCAAGTTCTCTTTAAGGGTACGAAGAATATCATCTCGAACTATAAGTGTTTGGTCAACCGCCTGGACCTTCGAGGTACCCGGTAAGTATGAGAGAACTGAAGGTGGCTTTTGTCCATATACCGCTTCAAAAGGAGTCATGCGTGTAGTTGTATGGTAGGAAGTGTTGTACCACCATTCAGCTAGGGGTAACCATTGAGCCCACTGATGTTGCTTCTTAGAGGCAAAACACCTCAGATATGTTTCCAAACACTTGTTGACAACTTTTATTTGACCATCAGTCTAAGGATGATAAGTTGTGTTGAGATGCAATTGGGTGCCCTGTAGCTTAAACAGTTCTTACCAAAAATTGCTTGTGAAAGTTGGGTCACGATCAGAAACAATAGACTGTGGCATGCCATGAAGCTTGAAGACGTAGTCCATGAAAATTTGAGCCACCTTGGATGCAATAAATGGGTGTTGAAGAGAACAGAAATGAGCATACTTGGAAAGGCGATCCACAACCACCATTATGACTGATTTTTTCCCTGATTTGGGTAAGTCGGTAATCAATTCCATAGAGATATCCTTCCAAATAGCAGGTGGAATTGGAAGCGGTTGTAGTGTGCCCGGAGATTTGATTGTTTCTCCCTTGTGGTGTTGACACACCTCACATTCAGCGACAAAATTACGGATGTCCTGTTTCATACCATCCCAGAAAAAGGAACGTTTGACCCTGTCATAGGTTTTGGTGAACCCTGAGTTCCTCGTTGTGGGTGTAGCATGAAGCTTAGAAAGTACTATGGATTTAAGCTTGGATTGTTTACTTAAATACAAATGGACTTTGTATCGAAGCTCATCCTGGAGCCAAGAGTACCCTCGGGGAGCTAGAGCATTGGTCTGCAATTGTTGGATCAGATGTGAACTTTTGGGATCTTGTAGCCATTCCTGGTGCACAGCTTGGAGCCAATCAGGTACAATGAAGGAAAGAGAAGAAAGGGATCCTTCTTCTTCATATTTTTGGGACAGTGCATCCGCCACGACATTGTCTTTTCCCTTCTTGTAAATGATCTCATAATCATATCCAAAGAGCTTAGTCACCCATTTTTGTTGCTCCRGGGAGGAAATGCGTTGTTCCAGAAAGTACTTGAGGCTTTGATGGTCGGTCTTAATTTGGAAGCATTTCCCCAAGAGATAAGGACGCCACAGATTAACGGCATGCAGAATAGCCAACATTTCCTTTTCATAAATGGGTTTGCCCAGATTCCTTTCAGATAATTGCTTGCTGGTGAAGGCCAAAGGTCGACCCTCTTGCATAAGGACAGCACCAATTCCTTTCCCTGATGCATCACATTCCAACACAAAGGTCTTTGTGAAATCAGGAAGGGCCAGAACCGGAGTGGTGCACATGGTTGTCTTCAAGGTTTGGAAAGATTGAGCAGCTACTGGAGTCCAAGTGAAAGAGTTCTTTTTTAGGAGAGCAATGAGAGGTGCTGCAATCTTTTCGTAGTTCTTAACAAAATTGCGATAATACCCTGCTAAGCCCAAAAATCCATGCAAGATTTTGAGAGTCTTTAGGTGCGGCCAGTCTTGCATAGCTTCAATCTTTTTTGGATCCACCCTGATGCCATCCTTGCCAACCAGATGACCCAAGTATTCTACTTCTGAGGCATCAAAAGCACATTTAGAATGTTTCAGGAAAAGTTGGTGCTGAGAGAGTAGATGGAGAACTTGATCCACATGAGTAAGATGGTTTGTCCAGGTTTTTCTATAGATGAGGATATCATTAAAGAAAACTAAGACAAAATGATGGAGAAAGGGATGGAAGACATGGTTCATGAGGCTTTGGAAGGTGGAGGGGGCATTGCACAAGCCAAAGGGCATGACCGAAAACTCATAGTGGCCCTCATGAGTTCGAAAGGTTGTCTTGGGAATGTCTGCCTCTTTCATACGTATCTGGTGATAGCTCAAGCGAAGATCAAGTTTAGTAAGAATTGGGCACCACTCAATTCATCCAGGAGGTCATCAATGACAAGAATGGGGAATTTGTATTTAATGGTCAGTTTGTTAAGGGCACGGAAGTCAGGACACATTCTCCAAGAACCTTCTTTCTTCAGGACCATGACTACAGGAGAAGAGTAAGGGCTCGTACTAGGGTGGATAATGCCTACATTAACGAGTTCCTGGACCATTTTCTCAATTTCATTTTTTTGTTAAAAGGGGTGGCGATATGGATGGATATTGGGAGGAAGGCTTCCGGGTACAAGGGGAATGGAATGATCATGAACACCGCAGGAAGGAGGGAGTCCTTGGGGAGTGGAAAATACCATTTGATGTTTAGAAAGGAGGGCTTGGAGGTCTTGCGACACCGGGGGTGTCTCTGTTGCTTGTATGGCATGGAGTTGGGCAATGACACCAGAATGACCTTTCTTGAGAATATTTTCCATTCGATGGGAACTAATGACCTCAGGTGAACCAGCA
>ML783558.1:1241120-1288378 GCA_009831015.1 Picea engelmannii | reverse complement strand
TATATATATATATATATATATATGGATGGCGTGACTGAAATGTTTGGATTACATCAAAAAGCATGTAGAAGAGAAAAATATTGGGTCTTTCCACCCATACAACGTCGCCTGACAAGGCATACAAAAATATGATCACCGGAGAGACTCTAATCTCCCCGCACTACATTGTGTTGCAAGTAACACATCACCGCGTGCACTACGCACCTCAGTAGAGAATTGATATTCTCTGGTACTCCCACAGTGTGCCTCTGCAGATGTAAAGGAACTTCTCCCCTCCGTAAAGGAGGAATGCCCATCGTGAGGCCTTGGAGGTTTCTATCAACCTTCCGGAGACCTATCACCGGTACTATCGGATCTGCTGCAACCGGGATGCCCCCGCGACATCCTGGTACCGGTATATCGGCCGGGCGCACTGCTCCCTTGTCTACATGTTGAAAACAATACATCTGTTAAAAACTCTTCTACATACCCAAAATATATATATATATATATTAAAAAACTTTAAAAAACAAAAACTAGACAAGCTATGGCCCAGTCTCTTACCTGACACATCCCAGTCTTCCCCCACGGGCAAAATCAAATCCATGCTCTCACAGAAATCTACCTCAGCATAAGGGAAGTCCTCTATCCAGAGATACTGTCGTCTCAGCCAGGAAAATAAATCGCCAGTGAAATGGAACTCTGACTCCGATACTAGCCTCGGAGACAGACTAGTCCACCTCTCCATCCTTGGTTCATCCACTAGTCGCACTGCCAGTGCTATCTGAGGCTGCATCTGGGGGATGCGCTCTAGAAAAAATGAGACCAAAAATGAGCCATAACCAAACTGCTTTTGTCCTGTCCTGCACCGTGAAATCTGTTCCTTCACATTTCGAAGGAACCCTGCACTCCAGTTGAACAGTGTTGGTTCCAAACACTGAACACCGTAAGCCACMTRYRATCTTGATKCCAGATGMRYGYTAKTRYTGCCYGTCAYGCTYRTGATRGMAAAYAGTATAGACCRRAGGGGYAGYTCTCRAATRTCCTTGATAGGGATTCTACCCCCTACCAGCCTTGCTCCTGGGATACAGTGGCGTGCCAGATACACGTCCACTTGTTCAGGTAGCGCCCTCTGCCCAGAGAAAKATATGGGGACCCCTCTTTTCGAGAGGCCAGTCAAAAAATACACATCTTCTAACTCAATGGTTAAAAGTTGTGTGCCAATCCGGAATCCTTGCTCTGCAACATCCCATAGGCCGATCATATGCTCGAGCAATAAAATCTCTTTCTTCATTTTTTGCAACTTGAAGAATTTGAGCAAGCCACAAGCTCGCAACGCGGCCTGTGTGCGGGGACTCCGCAAGGTAGCTAAGTCATCCATCTCATGTTCTCTTTCTTTCCACTTGATCATGGTCGCCGAAGTTACCTACAAAACAAAAAAAATAAAGAAATTAATTATTTCCATGTTTTGGCAATTTCGACAATTTTTAAAAGCGATTTAAAACATGAAATAATATGCCCACATCATTTAAAAGTGATCACACCCTCTTTTACAATCACCACGCCCTTCCGTAGCCATTTAACATTCATCAAACAATAATAAAAACGTTTAAAAAGATCAAAACGATTTTGTGGCTGCGTGGGCGTATGGGAAGATTTTATCACGGATTCCTTGCCAAAAAACGACCTATCTAATTGACTATTGAGGCATTGGCATCTTAGCCATCCTTTTCTAGAACGTTTTTGCAAAAAGAATCCCATTTTTCCATTGATTTTCAAAGAGGCCGATTTGGTTCTATTTGGGGCAACATAGGGCTTCATATTTTAAAATAATTAATGCTATTAAAATGAATGTGAAACCATGTGTTTGAAATAAGAAGAGATGGACATCTACCTGGTCCAAACGGCAAGCGAAACGGTGAACCGTAGCTCCAGCAGTGAACAAAACAAGATCCACTTCAAAACAAGAATCTCCACTACTCCAAAATCCTTGTGCAAAATGAAATGGTAAATGGAATTTTCATTGTATTGTTATTTATAAATTTTCATTTTTACAAGGTATAGTCATTTTTGGGTTTCTCTAATAACATAATGGCTTCACTAAACCCCTGGTTTGTAGTCCTGACATCACAGGTTTCCTGGCAGTTCTGACGGATGATTTACCTTGTCACACTTATGAGCACAGTCTTAGTTCATTCTCGAGCTTGAAAATATGAGAACGTAACCGGGTAAACTTTTATCTCTTTTTCGGACCCGTACGGATACACGAACACACGAAAAAGGAACCCCCCTGGAGTCCTCTTTAAACCCTTTTCAAACTCTCTAAATATGAAAAGATTGTCGAGTGACCTTGCTTCCTTTCACACTCGTTAAAAGGTCAGAAAGGGCATCTTTTGAGCGATAGTTTATCTCTTTTTCGGTCTTGTTAGACTACTGTACGAAAAAGGAACTGAGAGATTTATCTTTTAAGTATTTTTCCAAACTCTATAATCCCAAAAAACCTTCGATTTTTCTGTCTTTGGACTCGTTAAAGCACACATCGACAGGCCCACATGGGACCGAATCCTTACTTCTTCCGGTTCGTTAAACAAAGGAAGAGGAACTTACCGAAGGTGAGTTATATTGAGCATGTGTTATCCTCCTCGAGCTCTTTAAACCAAAAAGAGGTACTCATCCATCTAGATGGGGGAAAAATTGAAAGGAACAAGCCAAGCAGTCTCTTGAGAACATCATCCAGCACTTCTTAGAGTCGCCCTTGAACACGACACTTTATCATTTACACATATCATAATCCACTGAACCTCTGCACTGAGCCAATCCTTTGAGTCCCTTTCACTCCTTTGGGTCACCCGACGCAAGTCACCGTATCCACTGCATAAGTGTTGGTCCAAGTCATGTTTTGTTGTTGTGCCTCAGTGTTCAAGGGAAGTATCTGCCTCTGGAGTTAGCCATCCCAAATATCTTGCCTCAAAACCTGTGTCAGTCCATGTCCATTTGATCTACCAATTACATATCTATGTCTATTTCATGTCATTGATGGGGGATACATCAAGGCCCTCCCTCGACGATTCTATTCCTGTCGACTTCAACACATTATCAAGGAATCAAACTTAGAAACTCGTTAGTACTTTGGGACCTGCATGCCTCAATGGCAGGCCTCCTCACGTTCGACAGAAGGTCTATATCATTGACCCCTGATCGAATGATTCCACGGGTGTTCAACCTCAGCTCATCTATTCACATTCGTTGGAATGTACTAAGGTACCTTGGGAATCATTGACATTAATGGTGATTTCCCTCGCACTTGTTAACGGTTCACACCATTGACCGGTAATCAAGTGGTTTCTGCCATGTTCGACATCAAGACATCTATTCACATGGTTAGAATCGTACCATGTTGGGATTGGTAAGAAGACCCTGGGTTGAGTAACCACTTTGATATATGCTTTGCCCAGGCTGCGAAGGAGTTTATGTTGGACAAAGAACACATACATTGTTACATAGATCCACCTTGTATTGGTTGTGGCTATGTCTTGTCATCTCATAGATCCACTGTGTATTCTTCATGGCTACGATCAGTCTGAGTCATCAGCATATAGATCCACATTATATCTTCAGTGGCTATACCTTTTTATCAATACAATTATGGATCCGCAGTGTATTCTATAGCGGCCATATCTTGCGAGTCTTGATCACCCAAGCATAGGTATGCCTGCCTTGGGTTTTGAAATATGTCACGACATTTGTTGGATGTTTGTGTGCATCTTCCATTAGTTTCTCCGAATCTATACCCTTGCTTGAACGTCTACAAAGCATTTCATTTATCAGTTCGCATCTTCTAACTTCATACTTTGGGGGGAATTTTGTTGCACGTCAAAATTACTCAACTAGATAAGTGTCGCATGTTCCTCTCAATTGTCGTAAGTGTCGCATCTTCCTTACAACTTTCGCAAGTGTCGCAAACGTTGTTCAAGCATACTTCCATAATGACGACACTAAGGAGGCACTTAAAACATCTCATACACTTGATTTGGAGAAGGGGAACTGGTTAACTGAAGTCAAGGAACTCTTAACACCTGAGAAGAGCTCTTAAACAAAGGTTCTGAGGGTGAGCGCTCCCCTACATCAGCCTTAGGAGCACTGGCGCTCTCCTATAAGGTCTCAGGGAGCGTTATAACGCTTGTTTGCCCCTCTGAAGGAGCGTTGTCCACCTTTGGAGCACTGGCGCTCCCCTTAAGCTTCCTAGGGAGCGCTACAACACTCTGATGCCCCTTTTGAGGGAGTGTTGCCTAATCTGAGGCAGTAGTTGGCCCGTTTAGGAGAATAAGGGGGGGAATCTTTCAAGATTAGAAGGCAGTTGCATTCAAATTCTTGGTTCCATCAGAGGATCCCTGATCTAAGGAGGAAGTTCCTCAACTTGTTCTAAAGATAACTCATGAGGTTAAGCTCCTCTTAACCTATATAAGCAAGCTCTATGATGGTGGAAAGGGGGGAAGAATTGCTAGCATGAAACCTATGATCTCATAGGAAACACACAGTCAGCTAAAGGAGAGTGATCAGTGAAGATGTTGTCATCCAGGTTGTGGATCTTTCGAGCAAGGGTTAGACGAAGAGGGATTGATGAAGCTGTCGCATTCACATCTACGATTGTAAGTACTATTGTCGTTATTCTCATTAATATGACACACTTGGCCTGTTTATTTCTAGTTTGTGTCTAATGTCACATGAACTTATCATTGATAGATAGATCTGTTTTCAAGCTAATATCAATAGAGTAGGAAGTGGTCGTATCTTGTTTGTCTACAGAACTCGGCGAGGAGCAAAGGATCGAAGCTCAACTCATAGAGTGCAGGGACAAACGTCAATAAAGAGGTGCTTTTGTTCTCCTTCCTTCTCATGTGTTAGTTTGTGCAGATTTGAAAGGAAGTCAGTGTCCATGTTAATCATTTTCTGTCTTAGAGTTAAGCTCAAGCTCTTTGAGGCAATCTACCTGTCCGCGGGGAGATTTTCCTACAACACCCCCACACTGGCCACAAAGGGAACCATTGTCTATGGTACATCAACAATCTACTGAACCATTTTTTTATTACAAAAATGACTGTCCGATCTGGACCATTTTTTGAACTGGAAAATGCTTGTCTGTCAGAAATCTTAAACCAATTTTCGAACTGGAAAGGAACTCCTCATCCTGGACCATTTTTCAAACCGAAATATGACTATCTATAAATCAATAACACATTAGTGCTCCCTCCAAACTTGGGAGTCATCTCTTCCTTTTTCAATAAGGAAGTCGTATCCACGAGCCCCATCTTGCAAAATTTTCATCTTGGACAGAGGTTTTACCAGAATATCTGTTATCTACTCATCTATGGAGATATATTGGAGAACCACTTCTCTTTTCTGAACTTCATCATGGAGAATGTAATGCTTGATATCAATGTACTTTGGTATGTTATGGAACACTGGTTTTCTCTTAAGACTTATTGTAGCTCTAATCATTACAATATATATCATGGTCGATTTCAGCACTTTTGTTTCCTGCTAGCTCATCACATCGTGGCAAGTCTTGAACTGAAACATATCCAAGTAACACTTATTTTGTCATCATGAGATTTTTCCATGGATTGGCAATCCATCATCCCATACTTCTGGGTAACTATTCTGATACATTGTCTTTGTCATAGAAATTTCTCACCACGCTTATGTTGTATATGAGATACTCTACATCAAGTTGTTTTAATCCATACAAGGTCTTATTATATCTTCTTACATGGGTCTCTTTCTGGTATACCTCGAAAAATTGAGATTGTTTTACATAAGCTTCTTCCTCAAATGCTCTTATTGGGAAGAATAGTCTTTTACAACCAATTGATGTAAACTTCAATCCATGGATACTGCAAGAGATATAATATCTCAGATAGAGGTATATCTAGTTTACGATAACAAGCTATTATCATAGTCTTCTCCCTCCTTCTGGAAGAACCTCTGAATTTTGCAATGCTTCCATTCATAATCCTTTTTTATTTTTTCAATTTCTTATATATATTGTTCTTCATCATATCTTCCATTACTTATGTTTGATTTCTTCTAGTGGGTTCAAACCAAGCTGGTAGTCTTGTGATTCTTAGTATAATAACTAGTTGTTTTGGATTTTCTTTCTTTCTTGGAATCTTTATGTTCTTCCTCATGTTTCACTTTAGCTCTTGGGTCCATGGAGTCTTCTATAAATTTCATTCCCTAAGATTCCAAATTATTCCTTTCATCATAGGATCAAGGATTTAGATGGACAATCGAGGATACTTTAAGGCTTATTTTCAAAGAAGACTTCTTTTAGAGTCAAACTAAACATGTAATGTTTATCATGGCTGCTACTTTCAATTGGAACATGGACAGATACTTCATAATCCTCAAAGGATCATATCATTTAGTATTATCTCCCTCCTAATCCTTGCTTCATGCATGAATGCATTCTCTTGTTTTGGAATTATATAATTAGCTTCCTCCATCTACAAGAGTCCATGCTTCCATATGCATCCTTATTGCCTTATGCAAAGTGTCACAAGTCTTTTTCTAATTTCCTCTTGATTGTTGAGTTCTTTCTATTTTTTTATTTTTTTTTACTTCTTATGGGTTTCTTCAAGTTTGATTATGATTTTGGCTTATCTGGAAGTTGTTACTTGTATAATAACTTCCATAGGAATTGTTACCAAGGATTGTCAATGCACTTCATCTTTTCATGTGTATTGCTGGACTTGTAGTCATCGTGATAGCAATCCATATCTTGTTATTCTTCCATAGGTATTGTTTCACTTGAACATATTATCTTCTAAGAAATAGATATGCAATATATGTACAGAAACTATGAAAACATGGTATGTACAAGAACTATGAAGAATATTGTTACCTTGTCTTTAGAAGAATAATTTGGTTTTATTATGCTTGGCCTTCTTTGAGGGTTCCCTTTCTTCGGCCACTGATGCTTCATGTGTTTCCTCCTTTTCTTTAACCTGGGACAATGATTCTTGTAGTGACCATATTTTTTACAGTTGAAGCATTGTATTTTTGTCATATATTTCTCTTGATTTGGTTTCTTCCTTGAGTCAAACTTCTTCTTATTCCTGAATTTCTTGAACTTTGTTGTGTAGGCTTGATCATCATCTTTCCTTTGGAATTTCTCTTTTGCACTAATCCTTGATTCTTCTTGTACACAACAAGTCCAAATTTCTTCAAATGTGGGATACTCCTTCCTTGTGTTCATTCTTGCGGCAAATGCATCCCATGTCTTGGGAAGACCATTGAGTACTATATTTACCAGTTCATTATCTAAGATGATTTCTTCAATAGCTTATAGTTGATCTTTTAACTGATATATTCTCATAAAGTATGATGTTATGTTGTCCTCGTCATTCATTTTCATGTCACAAAGCTCATTCTTCAGACTCATTACTTGTCCAATGTTTCTAACTAGGAAGAGGTTAGTTAGATCATCATACATCTTCTTAGATGAGTCAAGATGAGACATGTAGAGTATCAAGTGGTCTTTTACAGAGTCCACTATGATACTCATGGAATTGATGTCATTTTCCTTGAACTTCTCCATATTTGCAATGTTTTGAGGTTCCTTCTCTTTTCTACAGTGCACACTCCTACATTTGTGCAGTTGTGAGATGTATCCTCAAAATGAGCTCTGACGTCCTGTATTTATATTGTTTCTCCTAAGCTGTCTAGGTTGAATTCTCATTATGGAGGCTAAACACTTAATATTAAATATTTCCTTTAGTCGACTTGTCTTCTAGGGTTATGTCCAATGATTTTGGGGTTTCTTCTTGCTTCCCAAAATATTATATTCTCATCAGGGTTACACGTAGAGGTTAATACCTCCTGCAACTACCATAATATCAACAATATTGAGTATCAATATGCTTTGTCTTTGACCGGTAAGTCGAGTTCTTCGCAAAAAAATTGCACTCTGATTGTCACGGTTTATCCTTATAGCTTGGTGTACCAACCCAATTCCTGAACACAATATTTGTAACCATACCACTTCCTTACTTGCATGGGTGTTTTCCATGTGTTCAACTTTTGTAGTTGAAACTTCAACTTCAACCTTTATTTTTCTCATCCAACTAATTTCTCCTCCAAACAGGTTAAACACATGCCCTCTTGTAGATCTCCTGTGATCCAGATCTCCACCCCAATATGCATCCACAAAGCCATGTATGTCCAACATTATGTCCAATCTTGGGCTTCCTTGGTAGAACAATCCAAAGCTAGCAGTGCCATGCAAATACTTGAAAACCCTTTTTACTATTTTCCAATGCTCCTTCCCTGTTTTTGACATATACCTTCTCAAAACTCCCACTGCATGTGCAATGTTCGGTTTACAAACCATTGCATACATCAAACTGCCAACTACACCCGCATATGGAACATGATACATGTCCTCCTCCTCTTCCTGTGTCTTGGGACTCTGATCCACAGATAATTTTACACTAACAAGCATAGGGACCTTGACGGTTTACATTCCTACATATTAAACCTCTACAATATTGTCTCAACATATTTTCTTTGATTTAACCGAGTTCCATCTTTTTTCAATCTCTTTTAATTTCCATGCCCAAAATGAAATTTGCAGCTCTGAGATCCTTCATGTCAAATTTAGAGGAAAACTGAGTTTTCACATACTAGATAATAGCCTTGTTGTTTCCTAACATCAACATGTCATCCACATACAAGACCAAATAAATAAAATGATCACCAATTAATTTAAAATACACATAGTGTGTTATCACTCCAGGAGTCTTTCTAGGTTGTGATTCGAAAGAACTTGGTAACTTAATCAATAACTCAATAATGTATGTAGAAAATGGATCAAAGTGAATACCTCACACACTCAATCTTCAATTCAATATAGATTTGGATAAATCAGGACAAAACAAGGCCACCAAAAGGATATTGCTCAGAAAGTTATAATTGCAATGGATGAAAGAAGTTGATTATATCAACAATACCACATCTATAAACCATACATGTGACAGGCTGAATATAACTAGCAAAGGAACAATGAATCTTGTTTATTTATGCAGAGATAATAAGACAATCATCAATCATAATATAAACATGAAATGAACAGAAGTCCAAGTTCACAATTACAGAGATGAAAGACAAGAAGAGGGATTGAACAACATCCAATGGTAGAAACTTATCATTTCATGATATATTCCAAAAGAGTATGGATCACAAAGTACATATGAGAATTCAAGTTCGAACCTTTAGCATTGTTGCTTCTGTGGTCTTAAATAATATTTACATGATAGCTGTCAGATCCAAAAAGAGAGGATCGAATACCTATAAAATCTCCTAATCAAATCAATTACAAATATTCAGGATCTAGATCTTATTTTCAAGGAGTCAAACCCTATCCTACTTCTTGGTCTTCAATAGCTCCACCAAAGCATCCTGATGAGTGTAGGAGACTTCTACCATTGAATTCCACCAGCTGGAACTCCGAATCAATCCTTGACTCCTAAAAATTAGGTCGGACTTTAACTGAATCTTTCACACACAGATATTTGATGAGTTTGTAGCGTATTACACTGTGGAACCCTACTTCGCGCTACCAACTGCTTGTAGGAGATTGTTTTAGCACACAGTGAGTGAAAATCTCTTTGAAGAGTGAAATAGGTGTTGCAAGGAGTTTACTTAGGCTTGATAATTAATGATATGACCTTTGTAACCATGAGAACTTCAAAATTTGTGACAAAAAATCTTTTGTAAATGAAGACTTGTCTTGGAAAAACATATTAATGCCGAGTACCGATACTATTGAGACTACTCAGACTTCGTCTCAATACATATACCATACATATCCCTCTTTAAGATAACATAAAAAATGGCTTCAGCATCTATCATCAATCACGCAAAATTTTACAACATCTTGAATTAATCATCAAGCTTGGGAGAACGAGAAGGGGCAATCTCCTTCAAGAAGATAGCCAAATTATTCTTGCTAAGCATATTTTTGGCCAAGTATAAGTGCATTGTCAGCCTTATATTCTCTGCTCTTAGACTAATATTTTGTTTTTATATGTTGGCCAATTGCTTCTTCTGAACCCTCTTTCTTCTAATGTTTTTCTTCAGCGGATTGCATTCCTCTGTCGTTCATTTACTTGGCTTGTCAATTGTCTCCCAAGTGTGATGTTTTCCTGATGTAACTTCTGATTCTTTTCCTGGACCTCCTTAAGTCATTTTTCTGCATCCTTGAACAATTGAGCCCAATCCTTTTTAGGTCCCTGATCTACCTCTGAAGTTGACTCTGGTGGAGAGTCTCTCAACTAGACTATGGCTTCCAATGCTTCCTTTTCAAGAGGGGAAGATTTAAATTTTGACAACTTATCACTAGGCTCTACCATCTCACTGCTTGGAACAAACTCTTTTGATAAAACAAGCTTCCTCCTAGATGATCTTCTAAGAACTGGTGTTTCAACTGTAGATTGGATAATTGGGGGATTGTCTTCAATTTCCATTTGAGGGAGCTCTACAAGAGGTTATGACAGATCTTATCCTTGCAGCTTCTGACAAAGCCTCCATCAAACCAAGCGTTTGAAGGATTCAACATGATTCATTTCTTGCTCAATTAATGAAGTATATGTAGGCTCGAATATGATTAGGGAGCCCGACCTTTCCCTAGGGATGGGGTCCTTCCTTGGTGCCATGAGAGAGATGAGGACCTGCTTCAATTGTTCTTCACAAGTAATGGTGAGAAAAATATCCCAATAAAAAATAATATGTGCAAACCTTGAGACCCTTTGATGAACAGTTGCAACTGTGGAAGAGGGCCTTAGCACTTTGATGAAGGTCATAATAAATTGGGCACACCTCCTTTTAATAGTTTCTTCATGAAAAATTCAAATTTCAAAATGGGACCTTTTTCCCTCTGAGTTTGTAGCGCACCATACAGTGAAATGATGTCTTGCGCTGATAACAGGAGTTGAGTTGGTAGAGCCTCCAGTAAAAAAGTACACAGATGCACTACAAACTCGCCATCGTGAAGTGGAATGATATATAATGGTCAAATCGCGACTTGAGAGAGATATGATAGCTTTTACAAAGACCAAAACTGACTTATATGAACCATGACTCATCAAAAAGGAGATAAATTATTTAAATTTTGACCCAAAATGACTTAGGATAATGACTATGAGAACCATTGAGTCATTTTTACTCTATGTGACATGACGCATATTGTTGACTGGAGTTATGAAGGGCATATTTTATTACATGAATCATGAGATAAAAAAAACTATAAAAATCACCTAAGACAGGAAAAAAGGGATTTTTGTTGGGAGATAACATCTGGCTCTAATTGGGGATGGAAACCTCCCTGTGAGGTTCCAAGGACTGGCAAGAGTAGTTTCCTTTCCTATCACCTATAAAACTTAAAAAGAAAAATAAAATGTTTTTCCATTGGGCATGGAGTTATTAAGAGACTAAGCTTAAAAATAAAATATATTTACAATGGAGAAGGCTTTAGAAAGCCTTAGCAAAAATAGGTTTTGAGAGAATGCCCATTGACTGGGCCACCAAATACTTCATTACCTTCCAGATTTTTCAAGAGAAAAGTGATGTTCTGCAGCACTTGAGTGATGATGAAAAGTCCAGTTCACAATGTGTCAAACTTCCCATGCTTGCCTTTACCATGTCTATAAGCATCCCACTTTAAGACAAGATCCCATGTTTATCAAACATCTTCCTTAGCCTTTTTATCAAAACTTTCCTTCATCTTCTTCTGATGTAGCTCTGTCTTCTCAAGTAACTTCTCCCTTACCTATTGAAGTTCAACTAGATGAAGAATCCTTCTAACCAAATCATTTGGTTCCCCTTCTTCTTTTTGAAAAAATTTTGCAACAGGTAACGCAAGTTGGATAGGAAAAATGGCTTATGTGTCATACACCATCTTGAAAGGAGAAGTGCCAATAGACTTCTTATTTTTCACTCTATCATCCTTAAGTGATTTGATCAAAGCATAGGCTTGTTTTTCAATAGGGTCATATTTTAACTCAACATCTCTTAATGTATTGTTGAGGAAAGCCACTGGTTGTTCATGTCCTTGATCATTTCTCTGAAGTAGCACTGTTGCAATGGTATCATTAGATGCAAATGAAAAAATGTAAAACTCTTTACAATAGTCAAGGTTGATCAAAGTAGGAGCTGACATAAGGGCCTTATTTATAGATTCAAAATATTCCATTGTTGCATCATGCCATTTAACTTCTGAATCTTTCCTTAGCATGCCAGTGATATGTTTGAGAAATTCTACAAAATTAGGAATAAAACTCCTAATGAAGTTAATCTTACCAACAAATGATTGGATGTCCTTCTTAGATCTTGGAATTGATATCTTTTGAATAGATTCTACTCTTGCAGACTCAATCTTTACTCCTTCAGCAGTCACTATATGTCCTAGAAGCTTACCTTCTTTTAATGCAAATTGAGATTTCTTTGGATTTAATGAAAGTCCATACCTTCTGCACTTCAAGAATGTCTTCCTCAAATGCTGCAAATGCTCTTTATGGTTGTGAGAAAACATTGTTAGATCATCCAAATATATCATAACAAACTTATCATTTTCACCTACGAAGGCAATGTCCATGGCCCTTTGAAATGTGGCCCCAACATTCATAAGCCCAAAGGGAATCTTATCATACATAAAGGTACCCCAAGGAGTTGTTAAGGTAGTATTTTCTCTGTCATCTGTATGCATTGAGATATGGTTATAGCCTAAAAACCCATCAATAAAGGACATGACACTAGCTCCAGATACTATTTTTAAGATATGCTCCATCTTAGGCAAAGGGTAGTTGTCTTTCTTAGAACACTTGTTCAAGTTCCAAAAGTCAACACACAACCTAATCTCCCCATTCTTTTTCCTAACAAGAACTATATTATCAACCCACTCATAATATCTTAGTGGAATAATAATTTGGGCATTCAATAATTTTTTGATTTCCTTTTCTATTATGGGTAGAAGAAGGGGACTAATAGATCTTAGTTTTTTCTTAAAAGGAATGGCTTCTTTCTTCAAGAGAATTCATGCTCAATCACTTGACTGTCATACATATTTAGATCATTGTACTCCCATGCAAAAATGTCTGAAATATCTCTCATCAAGCTGCCATATTCATCCCTCTGTTCTGTAGTCAATTGTGTGGATAGATTTATAGTTTTAGGGCATTTTTTGTCTCCTAAATTGTACTGAAGAATCGCAGGGTCTTCCTCTTTCTTATCAGGTTTCAAAGGCACATCATTATGATCAAAAATATTCTCAAGAGGTACTAATTCTCTAGGGATTTGATTATTGGGAAGTTGGATAATATCATGGCACCCAATTTTGTTTTTTAGCTTAAGATTTTTTATTTTTTCAATGTTTTCATTTTCATGATCTATGTGGAGGGCAGAAAACTCATCTATGACTTCTAAGAATCTGAACAATTCTTCACCATCATCAAACACCTTCCAAAATTTTACATTGTTTGGCAAAGAGGGTCTGTATTTCACTTGGATTTCATAATTTAGCTTTGATGGCATCGGTGGATTAAAAGTACTAGCTGAGACAGCTAATGAATTAACAAGTTGATTCATAGCTCTAGGAATGTATGAAATGTTAAAAGCTAGAAAAGAATCAATGAGATTCCATACCTCATCTATGTATGCCTTAAGCCTAACATGATTAGATTGAAAAGTGTTTTTGATATGTTGGATTATCATATCATCATCTCCAAATACTTTTAGCCCCTAAATTTTCATGTCCTTAGCAGCGTTCAAGCCCAAGACCAAGGCCTCATACTCCACTATATTGTTTGTCACCTTGAAATCCAATTTGAAGTACAATTGAATGGTTTCTTTTGTAGATGAAATAAAGACAACTCTTGCTCCTGCAGACTCTTTTGAACAAGCACCATAAAAAAACATGCTCCATATAGGAGTGTTTTCTTCTTCTGGAGATTTTCAAATAGGCTTTCTGAACTGCAATGGTGATGATAAAGAATCATTAATCTGAAGTATACAAGACCCAAATATGTATCAACTAAGTATATGGGATGATTAGTAGGCTCCTTCTCATCACTGATTATATAAGCCAATTGAGCTTCCCTATACAATATCCTTTGTTGTCCTCCGAAAACTGGGACAGTTGCATAAGAAAGGCCATTTTGTAAGGTACCCCCTAGCCTCTTTATCCATGCTCTAGACAAAATCATACCAAATTTGGGTGGCACATTAGCTACCACAATGTCCATCACCATGCTTCTCATGGGTAACTGAGATAAAGAAATGGATAAATCTTTTATCAAACCAAGGCACTTAACTCTCCTAGAGTCAAATGAAAATAGATCATGATAATACTTGGTAATTTCTAAACCCAAATCATCCATGACTTATTTTGGCATGAGTTTATGAGAGGCTCATGTATCTAGAAGGTAGTTATGTATAATTGTGTCATGGATGTTCAAGGAAACATAGAATGGTGGAGAGGTTTCCTCACGGTATTCAACCATTGGACTAAGGACAATGGTAGGCTTGTCATCTTGGAGATTCACAACATCAGCAGCAGTTGGCATGGGTTTAGGCTCAAGGGATTTGAGGATAGTTTGTTTGAAGGCATCATTCTTCATTAATTCCATGAGTGGTATGGGGATTTTAAGCTTCTGAATTTATGAATCAAAACTAAAAGAAAAAGGTACTTTGTCAAGGTTCCTTACCTCTTGCAGATGAGCTTTAAGAAGTACTTGATTCTTGGTTGGATCTTGATATTTTCTTGGTTGATATTTTGCAGGGGCAACAACTTTCTTGGTGGGAGATTGTTCATCGTGCTTACTATTACTTTGCTTAGATCTCAGATTATATCTATTTTGATCATTAGTTAGAAAAACAGATTCTTCATTTGGATCTTGACTAGCTGGTTGACTAAGAAAAGCTTCTTCATATGCATCATGTGTCAAGAAAGAAGAATCCCCTTTGTCTCCCAAACAATGGATCTCATCGTCTTCTTCAGGTTTCTCCTCCTCAATTACTGTTTTCTGAAAAAGGGCTTTGATATTCTGATCTTCATTTGCATTTCTATTTCTCTRTAAAATCTKATGTTTCTCATTATTCCTCCTATATGGATTTGGATTTTGAGGAATTAAAGTGTTAGGCTCTCTACCTTTTGCAGGTTTCTTGTTCTCAAGCTTCATCTTGGACAATTCTGAAGTCAAAGACTCAATCATTTTTTCCATCTTCTCAATATTAGGATCAACACTTGATGAGGAGGCTTCTCCTTTTTTTTTTCTCCTCTCTCCTCTGCCTTTAAACTTTTMTGCAGTAAGGATAYTAGATTCCACTTCATGTGTTGCATCCTGCATGTCATCCAATGTAATAGACCTCCTTTCTCTCAATAGAAAACAAAATTTGGCATCAAAATCATTAGAATATGTGATCTTTSCAGAGGTAGCAGTAGGCTTGATTTCAGCTGGGATCTTACTGTACATTCTATTAAATTTCTTATTGAAGTCTGACACTGATTGACCACTCTCCCTTCTCAAGTTTCCAAACTCTRTAATGTAGTACAAAAATTATTTCTTATCACCCCATTGTTTTAAGAAAATGTCATCAAAAACTTCAATCCTTGTTATAGATCCTCAGGTTAATTCTCTAAACCACCTCCTGGCCTCTCCATCTAAGCTTTGCACAAACACTCTCATCCATACATCTTCATCTGTGATATTTAAGTTATCAGCATAACTATAAAACAATTCAAGGTGTTTTTCAATTGTGACCTCTTCTACCCCTGAAAATTTTGGCATATACTTTTGATAGTCTCCAATAGGCATTACATTTAGAGGATTAAGCAATACTAAAGGGGCATATCTAGCAGCTACAATTTTTTCCATCTTAGTGAGGTTATGAGGTGTTGATTCCATGATAACAGTAGATGTAGATGCACTGGGAGTTTGGATTACAAGGGATTGAGATGAGGGTGAGGTAATAAGAGGAGAAGGTATTTTTGGACTTGCAATGGAAGATGGAAAGTAAGAAGCTCTATAAAATTCAAACAACAGTTGGGCAAGGTTTTCTTCTCCTTTCATAGACAGTTCATGGAAGACAAGTTCAACTATAGGTAGATTTGTATGAATAAATGATGAATTGGGTTATGTTTTAGATTGAGAAGACTCTACAGAAGATGATAAAATGTCTTCTACAAAAAAAGGTGAACTATCCTCTTGAGTTAGATCAGATAATCCCTAAACTTTTGAAACTATCTTTTCACTATCAATTTCTGAACTTATAGCTTCAAAAAAAATTGGTTTTATTAATGGATTTTCTGAAAAATACACGGAGGGATTTCTAGATATACCTGAACTAGAAGCTCCCTTCTACAATTCCTTTCCCTCTTTGATAATCCTCTCATGATCAAATACTGAATCAGTTGGTGGTTGTTGAGGATTTTCTCAAGTATGTGCCTTCTTAGGAGCCACAATTCACCAATAGATTCGTCAGATAGAAGATTACAACCAAACTAATGATGCCCAGCCTTTTTATATCATCAAATTTGGGACTACGTCATCTCCCAGGGAAGCTTGCTTCACACTCATCTCCCTAGAAATGACACCAATTTGTTATCACTCCAGGAGTCTTTCTAGGTTGTGATTCAAAAGAGCCTGGTAACTTAATCAATAACTCAATAATGTATGTAGAAAATGGATCAAATTGAATACCTCACACACTCAATACTCAATTCAATATAGATTTGGATAAATCAAGACAAAACAAGGCCACCAAAAGGATACTGCTCAGAAATTTATAATTGCAATGGATGAAAGAAGTTGATTATATCAACAATACCACATCTATAAACCATACATGTGACAAGCCGAATATAACTAGCAAAGGAACAGTGAATCTTGTTTATTTATGCAGAGATAATAAGAAAATCATCAATCATAATATAAACATGAAATGAACAGAATTCAAAGTTCACAATTACAGAGATGAAAGACAAGAAGAGGGACTGAACAACATCCAATGGAAGAAACTTATCATTTCGTGATATATTCCAAAAGAGTATGGATCACAAAGTACATATGAGAATTCAAGTTAAAACCTTTAGCACTACTTCCTCTGTGGGATGAAATAATATTTACATGATAGCTATCAGATCCAAAAAGAGAGGATCAAATACCTATTAAATCTCCTAATCAAATCAATTACAAATATTTGGGATCTACATGCTATTTTCAAGGAGTCAAACCCTATCCTACTTCTTGGTCTTCAATAGCTCCACCAAAGCATCCTAATGAGTGTAGGAGACTTATACCATCGAATTCCACCAGTTGGAACACTGAATCAATCCTTGACTGCTAAAAATCAGGTCTCACTTTGACTGAATCTTTCACACATAGAGCTTTGATCAGTTTGCAGCGCATTACACTGCAGAAACCTACTTTGTGCTACCAACTGTTTGTAGGAGATTTTTTTAGCACACAATAAGTGAAAAATCTCTTTGAAGAGTGAACTAGATGTTGCAAGGAGTTCATTTAGGCTTGATAATTAATGATATGACCTTTGTAACCCTGAGAACTTCAAAATTTGTGACAAAAATGCTTTTGTAAATGAAGACTTGTCTTGGAAAAACATATTAATGCCGAGTACTGATACTATTGAGACTACTCAAACTTCGTCTCAATACATATACCATGCATATCCCTCTTTAAGATAACATAAAAAATGGCTTCAGCATCTATCATCAATCACACAAAATTTTAGAACATCTTGAATTAATCATCAAGTTTGGGAGAACTAGAAGGGGCAATCTCCTTCAAGAAGATAGCCAAATTCTTCTTGCTAAACATATTTTTGGCCAAGTATAAGTGCTTTGTCAACCTTCTATTCTCTGCTCTTAGACTAAGATTTTGTTTGTATATATTGGCCAATTACTTCTTCTGATCCCTCTTTATTCTGATGTTTTTCTTCAGCTGGTTGCATTCCTCTACCAGTTCATTTACTTGGCTTGTCAATTGTCTCCCAAGTGTGATGTTTTCTTGATGTAACTTCTGATTCTTTTCCTAGACCTCCTTAAGCTGATTGTCTCCCTCCTTGAACAATTGAGCCCAACCCTTTTTAGGTCATGTTGATGGGTCCTAAATCCATCGATTCAACAGTAGGAACCAAACCCGCCATTGAGGCCCAATTAGACTCTGCAGCATTTAATGGTACAATGGTTCTCCAGATCTTGCGATCTGGCCAATTTATTGATGGGCTTTATGTTTTCTTGTGAAGGCTCTTCCTTTAGTTCAGACTATCTCTTTTTGTATTTTCTCTTGGGTGAGACCGATATGAGATGTAAGTTGGTATAAACCAACTTGGCAACAAAACAAGACTAAGTTCTAACTACTGGGGAAGAGGATGAACTTGGGATAACCCGTTGCTCAAGCATGCAAACGACAAGTTTATACCACAGGCCTACTAATACATTAACCATGTGAGGATCCAATTACTATCTAAGAAACTAATTACCAAAAATAAAACACACATGCGATAAGACAATGGCAAGCAAAATAATTCACCTACTTAATCATCCATCACATAATAACACCACGATTCATCTTCATCATTAAAGTAAAGAAAAGCAAAATATTGCACCAGATAACTTGACAATAGATTAAATAGCTCTTAGTCATTACAGCATCATTCATGAAATGAGATAGGAAATAGTTCTTCTCCATGTCCAATCACATGCATTTGATGAAAATAACTTGTCTCTGGTCCAGAAGGACTTCCCAATTAAAGGCAGCTTCAAATTAATTCTTAACAGCTAGAAATAAAGAGCTCTTGTAAAAACCATCAACCCTTAACTAATTGGTTGATTCTCTTATTTATAATGTAAAATTAACTAAAAATAATGGCTAAGTGTAGTTTAAACAAAACAAAAACTCGCCATGTGGCGTTCTATCCTAACAATTTTCCAACAGTTGTCTCAAGATATCCCTTCGAAAGGGTGAATTTTCTCATACTCTGACCAATTGATAAATAGATCCTCGTAGGTTTGGGCCCATGGAAATCTATGTTATTCCATTGGAGCCGCGTAAATTCCTCTAACCTCCATCACATGCACCTGGTAGCTCACCAGACTGGTGTTTAACTACTGTAGCACAGTCCACACTCTAATTGGATGTTCCATAAATTGTTGCACTTGTCCTGGCGATGTGTCGGTCTCCTTCGCTAGCTCTTCAGCCCATAATGAATCTTGCTTGGTTTGTGATTCGACTATGTCGCACAAGTCGACGAAGTCATCGGGGGTGTCGAACTCTGGGAGTCTAATATCCTTCATTTCCTTGTTGATTTTATCCCAATGTTTCTTGCATTTGGCCCACTGCTCTTGAATTTCCCGGTGTGGTTCCTAAGACATCTTAGCCCAGTACTCGGTTGATCGCTTCATGTGATCAAGACTGCTTTTGCCTAACATATGGATGTTGTGTTCTTCTTTATATTGGCCTTGTGGCACTGCATCAATGTATTCAATTCTCTATACGGCTTGTTGTTCCCTTTCATACCATCGCTCCATATCCTTTCACGTTGCGAGTACCATGAGAGTATCTTCTTGGAGTTCGTCTATCTTCGTAGAAAAAAGGTGTCGCTCGTGTGTGAACTTGTTGTAAGCCTCTTCGAACTCGCTTCTCAGGTATACCACAGTTTGAGTGGTGTTCTGATAGTATTCATCCAGGTGGTGCACATGTTCTAGTTCCTTTAGGGTGGCGGTCAACTCCTTTTCATCTTATTTGTCTCTGTCCTGGGTGGCTTCCGAGATTGCCATCCCCACGCCAAGGAGCTCCGATGTTCGGACATTTTCTATGTTTATCAAATTCTCCTCTGTAGTGATGAGGATGGAGCGATCCAATGTGATCCTCCTTTTCTTTGTGGTTATTTGTACGATGGCCTTCCTCTTTCGATCGTAGGAGATCGCATAAATATCAGATACCTCATCCACAGGTTCGGGAATCTATTGATCACCCCATGTGAGTGTGTTTCCCAAATTTACGGTGGTGTATACTTGTTCAAAATCGGGTTCTTGAGCTTTCTCGTTGTGCTCTGAAGGCCCGACCTCTGCCTGTCACTTGTCGAGGATTTGAGTATCGATCAGAATGGAGGCATCGGGAAAATACTCGATACTTACTTGTTCATCAGCTATTGAATCATCAATTTCCTTTAGCGGGGATCCTTCCCTTAGCTTGTTCAGTTCTGACTTGTCTTTCATATCGTCTGCTCAAGTCTCCGGCGTGTCAAGTCTCCTCGTGTCGAGGCCACTTTTGGATTATTTTTATTTCTATGGGATCTCTTGGGTTTGGACCTCGGGAGTGGGAGAAGAAGTCTTCTTAGGTCCCTTTTCTTCTTGGACACGCACAAGGGTCCCGCGAGATGCCTTCAGGCTTTCATCATCACTATATATATTTATAAACTCGCTCAAAGTATTAGGTGTGCTTGTTTCTACTGATACCCGACATGTCTCTGGTTGATTCGTCACACCTATTGGTGATCCAGCTGGTGGCATTGTGGATTCAGGGTCATATGACCTGTTGATGTTATCAAGGTTCATGAAATCAGGGCCGCTTGGCCCCGCCGAGCTTTCTTCTGGGATATCAGTCGAAAGCCTTGGAAAACTAATGAGGTTCGGGTTATCCCGCATCCGATTCATTATCTGTTGGGCTTGTTGATACATGAGTTCCCCTATCTCCCGCGCATCCTGAGCCTCGAGTAAATTATTGTCCTGTATTGGGGTTACCTGGGAAATCTTTATTGTTTCAGTGGCTTCTTGAGGAGCTTCCACCGCTTCGACTGGCTCGAGTGCTATCTTTTCTTCATTGGCCCTGAGGATTTCTTGAGCCGATTGTTCCAAGAGTGTTTCTTGCTCATTCCAACTCATGGCCTTAAACCTAGTTTCTTTAGGGTCAGCCATCCTTGCCACCACCGCATCCCATCTTTGAGCATTTTCGGTGAAGATCTCATCCTCAAACCTGTCATGGGCATATGACCAGTAGGATGATACCTATGACGTGTGCTTTGGGACCGGACCCTTGAGGTAGTGCTAGAGAAAATGGCCATTCTGGAATTGGAACTCTAATTGGCTTAACCCTTATTGTTTGGACTGCGCGGTGTCCTTTACCATGTATAAACCAATTGAAACCCATAGGGTAAGAAGGCCAGCTTCTTATCCTTTACCAAAGTAGCATTATAACCTTGCAGGATGGTCCGATAACATATTTTCCCTACTACTAGTCGATCAAGGACATATACAGGTAACAGATGGGGTGCTCTGGTGGCACCAAAAACCTATGTAGGTATCGCGCTCATCCAGATACCAATGTCCAACTTTCAACACAACATTTTTGGTTGCATCCGACAGCCTTGGGCACTCTTTCTTAAACAGAAACAAATTAATATGTGCGATAAATTGATCACAGATGAGAGAGTAGGATTTCTTGTACATGTTTTCCCACAAGTGTTATAGGTGAATCCTCCTGCAGACAAGTGGATTCCCTCTTGGTCTCTAGAATCCTAAGGCCAATACAGAAAAGTGTTTAACATGGACACTAACATCATTTTTAGATCTAATTAAGCTAATGTGCAAAAAGGAAGAAGAGGGATATGTACCTTGTTAACGGCGTTTGTCCTTGAAAGATCCAAGCTGAGCTCCAATCCTGAGCTCCTCGATAGGTCCTCTAAAACAAAAAAAGATACAAAGAACTTCATGTTCTATTGAGATTAGTTCAAACATAGATCTATCTACTGAAGACAAATTCATGTGGAACAAACATAAATTTGAAAGAAACAGACCAAGCATTGATTATTAATGAGAACAAGTAAAAGGCGCTTACAATCCTTTGATGAAGGTGCAACAACCTCTTCCATCTATCCTTGTCCAACCCCTTTGCTCAAGTGATCTACACTGATTATGCTTCAATGGAATCTCACTTATGAGATCATAAGTTTCATATCTTCAATCTTTTATGTTTCCTTTCACCATGAGAAGGCCTCCTTATATAACCTTGGAGAGGCCCAACCACTTGAGATATATTTGGGATAAGTTGAGAATTCCTCTCCTTCAGTTATGGATCTCCCCTAATATCATGCCTTGACCCAAGATTCGAACCCAACTACCTTCAAATATTGAGGGGATTGTCCCCTGATTTCCTCCAACAAACCAAATTTCACCCAAAAAAAAGAAGCGCCCCCTCAAAATGGGAACAAAGTGTTGGAACGCTCCTCTATAATATATTACAAAGCATCAACGCTCCCTATCAGTAGGTAGGGGAGTGATCCCTCCCAAAATTGATGTTTTAGTGGCTTTTCCAATGGCAAAAGGTTTGTACTCCTTGTCAACTGATTTATCTTCTTCAAGACTAGTCTTTGAGGTGTTTTAAGTGTCCCTGTGATGTCGGTAGAGGCACGACATAGGCAAGATGGAATTATGATGTTTGTGACACTTGCGACACTTGTGGTCAAGATGCAACACTTGCAGACAAGATGCGACACTTACAACACTTGTAATGAACACACTTGTGACACTATTGAAGTGAGTAATTTTGATGCGTAATAGATTGCCCCCCAAAGTGCGAAGTCAGAAGACGATGATGACTGAAGTACTTTGTAGACTTTTTCGAGCAAGGATATGGATGTAGAGAGGCTGGAAAAAGCTGCACACAACCATCAAAAAAATATTATGACATGTTTCAAACCCAAGGCAGGCATACCTATGCTTGAGTGATAAAAACTTTTTAGGTATGGCCTCCATAAAATACACTGTGTATCCATAATTATATTGATAAAAGGTATAGCCATTGAAGATACAATGTGGATCTATACTCCTATGACCTGAACTGATCGTATCCACAAAGAATACACCGTGGATCTACGAGACGATGAGACATAGCCATGACCAATACAAAGTGGATCTATGGAATAGTATATGTGTCATAGTTCAAAAGAACTCCTTGGCAACCTGAGCAAAGTATACATAAGAGTGAAAACTCAACTCAAGGTCTTCTTACCAATCCTGATGTAGTACAAATATAACCATGTGAATAGATGTCCTGATGTTGAACATGGTAGAAACCACTTTATTACCGATCAATGAGGTAAACCGTTAACAAGCGCGAGGGAGATCACCATTGATGTTAATGATTCCCAAGGTACTCTAGTAAATTCTGATGAATGTGAATAGATGAGTTGAAGTCAAACATCTGTGGAATCATCTGATCAAAGGTCAATGATGTAAAACCATTATCGGATGTGAGGAGGTCTTCCATTGAGGCATGCAGGTCCCAAGGTACTAACGGGTTTCTAAGTCTAGTTCCTATATAATGTGTTGAAGTCGACAGTAATAGAATCGTCGAAGGAGGGCCTTGATGTATCCCCCATCAACGACACAAAACCAACACAGAGATTTCATTGGTAGATCAGATGAACATGGACTGACACAGGTATTGAAATAGGATATTTGTGATAGCTAAATCTCGAGGCAGATATTTCCCTTGAACACTGAGGCACAACAGAAAAAACATGACATGGACCAAAATTTGATGATGCAGTGGATGTTGTGACTTTTGTCAGGTGACCTAAAGGAGTAAAATAAACTCAGAGGATTGGTTCAGTGCAAAGTTTCAATGGATTAAAATTTGTGCAAAGACAAAGTGTCATGTTCAAGGGCGATCATAAGAGCTATTGGTAATGTTCTCAAAAATTGCTTGGCCTGCTTCCTTCAATTTTTCCCCCATCCAGATAGATGAGTACCTCTTTTTAATTTAACAAACTTGAAGAGGGTAACACATGCTTGATATAACTCACCTTTGGTAAGTCCCTCTTCCTTTATTTAATGAACTGGAAGAAGCAAGGGTTCAGTCCCATATGGGACCTTCAAAGTATGATCATTTAACGAGTCCAGAGAAGGTAAACTCAGTGAATTTTCATGTTTAGAGAGTCTAAAAAGAACTTAAAGATGACTCCAATGTTTTCCTTTTTCGTAATGTCAGTCTTGTGAGGCCGAAATTAAAGAGATAAATTATCACTCGAAAGATGCCCTTTCAAACCTATTAACGAGTGGGAAAGGAAGCAAGATCACTCAACAATCTTTTCACATTTAGAGAGTCTGAAAAGAGTTTAAAGAAGACTCGAGGGGGTTCCTTTTTTGTATATCCATGCGAGCCCGAAAAAGAGATAAAAGGTTGCTCGGATGCATTCTCATGTTTTTTCGAGCACGAGAAAGAACAAAGACTAAGCTCGGTATGCCCCCAGCTTGAAAGCTAGTGGCTTAACTCCAGAATGATCATCAAAGGCTGGAGACATGCCCCTCAAACTTCAATTCATTCACCAACTTTGAGGTTGTCACCAATTTCTCTACTAGATGGAGAAAAAGGGTAAGGGTGGATGAAATGAAGGTTCAAATACAAGACCTAACGAAAGACTCAACTCGACAAGACAGGTGATTGTTTCATTTTTTAACAAGATTGACACAGGAAAATAACTATGCTCAGGGCTCCGGGTTCAATCCCCAGATTTTTGTTTCATTTTTTAAGGAGGTTACTACAGAGAGGAAAACTATGCTCAAAGATTTTGTTTCATTTTTTAACGAGCTTGACACAAAAAAGAGAAACTATGCTTGTGACCTCTGTTTCATTTTTTAATGAGCTTGCCACAGAGAGGAAAAACTATTCTCGTGACTTCTTGACCATGACTTCCAAGAGGATAATGCGTTGGAAGGAATACATGTCAAGGGATTAACGTCAACCATGGCTTCCAGGAGAGTTTCCTTTGATGGAAGAAAAACACACTAGAAGGGATACATGTCGATGCCCTCGTTAAGGGTAGAGAGATCAGGCTCCAGTAGCCCTACCGAAGAGATTACCATGTCAACTACCGAATCTAAGTCATCGGAAGTCGAACGCATGGGAGACAATGGAAAATCAATATTAGGAGGGAAGATAGAGTGTATATCTTCCCAAATTTCTTCACGAGGGGGAATAAAAGAGGATCGATGATGGTTATCATCCCAAGGTATCTCGTCAATGCTCAGCATTTCCCTAATAGATTCATCAGAGGGAAAAATTGGGGAAATGTAGTTGATCGCAGACGACAAGGAATTTAACCACGATGGCATCGAATAACTGTCAGGTGCCAAAAGATGTTGGTCATCCGAGGAGGGAAAGGTGGATTGGATAGCAACGTATGATGTTTCGGTTGGACTAAGTGGCATGGTGTCACCTAGCACATTGAATTCCAAGGGACTAGGTACAATCCAAGGGTCAAATGATTCTAAAGATTGATCAGTCATGGTCGAAATCATATCGACAGTGGAAATATGATGTGTATTCAGTGGAAGTGGTGTAGGGAAGGTACCCATAAGGCTAGAATATTTCAACAATCCAACACCAACACTTTCACATGTGATCTTGTGATCTCCCAAGAATAGAATATTGTTGGTAGCGGGAGCGCGAGCATCGGGTGTACAGAAATCTAACTGATCGACGGTGACAATTTTACCCTGATGAGGAAATTGTACAAATCGAAACACCAACAAGGCAATGGCAGTCATAGCATAAAACCAACTTCTTCCAAGTAATAAGTTGTAATCGAGGGGAGCATCAACCACCTCGACATTAATAGTGACGGTTTTTCCGCCCAACTAGATGGGAAGGGATTGTAAAATCCCATGGAGATGAAAACCTCGCCCATCAAATGCACGTTACATCGTTGGGGATTTTTCAAGTGTGGGTGATTTTAAAATTTTCCAACATGCTAAAGACATGACACAAGTAGAGGCTCCCTCATCCAAGATGGTTCAATTAATTTGTTGATTGTGAACAACAACATCAATTTGGAAAGCAAGTTGGTGGGAGAGTCGAGATGAATAATTGTCCAGGTTAAACATGATATTGTTGGATGACTCAGGATCAACAGCACCAATAGAATCCAAGAGCATTCTACGTTGACTGGGGCAGTGCTGTAGAAATTCTAATGTAGACATAGCACATGGTGCTTGAGCCAAATCTTCAACAATGTTGTAGTTATGGGTGGCACGTGAACTAGGATTAAAGGTAGATTTACAGATAGTGCTCTTAGGAGGGCATAGGATAGAGTTGAACGTAGGTTTCTCAATCTGAAGTGGTCCAGACAGAGGATTAACTTATGGAGGACTAATGGAGGATGTTGATGGAGCCAGTAAAGAACCGTTAGTGACATTTCCTTTGTCAGGTTTAACCGGTGTGTCGTATGTCTTAGAGAGAGTGGTCAAATTAATCCCATTAAAAATATAAATATAGTCACTTGTCAAGGCCTCATTATGAGGATGGCTAGCACTGCCCCCAGGAGAGGGGGTTTGAGAAACCATGGATTGTTGTTGTGGAAAAGGCTAAGTAAGCACAGCGGGTTGTGAATTTCCTTGGAAAATTTTGGCCACTTCATAGCGATGTGGACAGTCTCGAGTGTAGTGATTTTCACCACAAATGATACACGGGAAGTTCAGTTTCTGTTGTGGTTTCTTTTCAGTAGCAGGTGTTTGAGTTTGATTTTTTTGTTGTTCATTCTTATTAGTATTTTTTTATTTATTTTTTGCCTTCTTCTTACCTCCGGATTGTTGTGAAGGGGCAGATTGAACTGCATTCACCTCAGAGATCTGAGTTTGTGGGGAGGTAGAGGAGAGTGTGGTCAACTGGGAAGTAGATTGAGTTTTGATGGAACCAATAACACCATCCACATGAGATGAGGATGACAGCTTGTATGGATCGGAATTAGCTCAAGTAGCATTCGGAAGCAACTCATACAAAGTACCAAATTGTGAATAAACCAAATATAAGTACTGATCCCGAGAAATGGTTTCTTCCTCGGTGACTATGCCACCCATAGCGACATCACGATCAATCGAGGGTAAAATTGATTTAGTAAACCATTCCACCAATAATTGGTCAGGAATGATTGCTTTGATCATCCTTCGTTGTCGTCTCCACTCATGAATATGGTCAGAGATATGCATGGAGTCAGTTTGACGAAGGGAGGTCAAGAGTTCAGTACCCATCTCATAGCGAATAGGTAGTTGAAAGTGTGTGGGGAAAGACATGGCAAGGGAGTTGAAATCATGAAAAGAAGCACGTGGTAGTTCAATATACCACTTTGTTGAAGAGCTCGTAAGTGTTCACTGGAAAAGACGCAAACGTATAGAATCATCCATGAGGGAGTTTTACGAACACCACAAATGGAAAGTCATCACTTGGTTATTTGGATCTTCTCCAGGTTTTCCGTCAAATTTCAGAATATCAGAAGGAAGTTTAGCTGGAATAACTGGCCAAACCGGTAAATGAAAAATAGGATCATTGGTTAACCGAGACAAGTCTAGGAGATCCAGAGTCGCAAGGAAAGGTAGATTTCGGTTAACTTGCGGATGATACTGGTGTGGCATAGGAACACCAGTAGGACCATAAACTAGGTTAGGTGGATAATTGTAACTAGTAGGTCCTCCTACATACGGTTTTTGATGACCAGGATAAGCAAGATTTGATGATGGCTGAGAAACATTTGCATAACCCGGTGGGTTCTGAGCATTATAAGCCGGGTGATTTGCTTGCCCATAAGGAGGATAAACATTTTTCCCTTTAGGAGGGTAGGAAGTATATCTCTAAGGCAGATACATATTAGGGGGAGGATAAACATTAGACCCTTGGGAAGGATAAGTTTGTTGTCCTTGAGGACTCCAAGTGGTGTTTGGGATTCCTGGATAAGCTTGTCCGTAAGATGGTCCGGAAGGAACAGGATTTGATACTCCTCCTTGTGGGTTATGATATGAGTGCCCCCCAACATGTGTTCGGGTAAATGTGCCTCCCGAAGATACTCCCTAGGATTGTGAAGGGTTTCCAGCAAATGAAGGTTTCCCCCTTGCCAGCGGTGGATTAACGACCGGGGTATGGCTGGAAAAGGGAGGTTTCCCTCCAGGAGGAACATGAAAAGGGGGTTGTCCCCTGGTAGGGGTAGGCCCGCCATAGGATGGTGGTATTCCAGGAGGGATAGGTCCGCTAGATGGTGGTTTCCATCCAGTCAATTGTATTTTTCTAGCAAGGGTCTGCATTCTCTGGTGCAAAGATGTCCTAGCAAGATCATGCGGAACATGTGGAGCTGTAGAGTGAAAGTTTATAAAAGTGGGGGTAGGGATCGAAGTGCCTTCGGAATGAGTAGAGGTGATGAGTCCAACATTACGATGGACTTGTGATGACATAACAGTAGGGTTAATGACCTGGTCGATGGGGTGATTCATAGTTTGACCGGATGGTCCCGTTTCAACAGGAGGGTCATGAGGATTAAAGGGTTGTCGAATGGATTCAAAATTCTCATAGAGATCGCATCCTGATGAATTCCTCCATACAGAATGAGCAGGTGTGGGATTTGTATCTAATGCAGTGGTAGGATGAACAGGAATCTTATACTCATCACCAAAGATTGGTTTTGTGGATCCCATATATGTTTCGATAAATGCTCTCTCAAGTAACTGTGGGACCTCTTTATCTATGACGTTCCCAAGGGAGTCTAAATGAAGAAACAGTGGTTCGAGAGAGGTTGTCATCATAGATGCAGTGAGAGGAGTGGGATTCTCAACCGTAACCAAAGCGCCTTCTGGATTGTTTAACGAAGGAGCAACAACACTCCCAGCATCAGATTGATTTTCTACCTCTCCATGGTAGTTGTCTTCTGGAGGATTAGGAGGTAAGGGTTGGTAGCCTTCCGAAGGCATCCTATGCGATCGGCGAAAACCTTTATTGTCTACATGCTCAATTTTGGAGAATAACAGCACATGCTAAAAATCTAGGGCCAACTAACGAAAATAAGCAGCATATGCTAATAAAATCTAGGAATCAAAACCAAGCAAACAAAACCTTCTCTCGATGACCGTACTAGTTGGTGATGAAATCCAACGCCGCGTGATCAAGTCAAGAAGGGGCTAGGATATGGTGGAACAATTACAATGGCGACCTGCTTAACGAACTTTCACCTTGGTGCAAGCTTCCACATAGTAATTGTGGATTTACCCTCCAAAAATCCCGAGTGAGTTTGACCAATGTTTGTTCCAGGTACAGTGAGACTTCCCTTCACCGTCACCTCGTGTAAGTACCTAAATATTATGGAAACTAAGGACACCAACTCGTAGTCAGCCCCTGGGTGGGTACAGTCGACAGTTTGATCTAAATGTATGGGCAAGATAACAAGTCTAAAATCAAATCAAGAGGCTCCCACACATAAATGTGGGTATACCCTCAAGTGACCCCCAATATACAATCCGACCACTACAAACAGTGGAACCACGGAGGGATAATCTCCGTAATTCTCTCGAATGTGACCTCGTGTGTAACCCATGTGTGAGAGGGGGATCCCAGAAAGCCTATACGACAATTGGATTTGTTCTCCCTATCGCAAGATGCTAATGTTTGTTGTGAAAAACTTTGGAGAGTTGTACTCACGGCCTATTCCAAAGTACTAGTCCTAGTCTAATGTTGGTGGAATATTCTAAAAACAAAAATGTTCTAGATAAATTTTAATTAGCGATAATTTTACAGTTGCTCTTTACTCAAGGGTGTATGAAAGTGAAACTGATGGTATTGTGACTCAATTCCCAAAAAATGCACAAGGAAATGATAAGCAGTCTTTTCTTTCGATGAATGCCTATTTAAGGGAAAGAGAGAAAGTTTTTTTCATTATCAAACACTGAGATGCAACATCCTCATACAATTGTTTCTCAATCAAATCCAATGTAATGCTAAAAAAATTCAGAAATGCCTTCTAATATCCAAAACAATCACTAAAATATGTCCTTTTGCTTATATGTGAATGATAATCAGATGTAAAACTTCTAATGTCAATCAAACTTCAGGATTAAGCAATCATAAGAAAACCTCACACAAACAAAAATACACTCTCGTCATGAATAAACAAGAAGGACAAAGATAACAAGGACAAGAACCAAAAACCTCAAACAAAAGAGAAATGTTGGAAAACTGACCTCAAAGATCAAATGGAAAGGTTCACAAACCTTTGGATTTCCTCACAAAAGCTTCCACTCAGTCAGATAAATGAGAAGAAAATAGCAAGTTAACTCTAGGTCAGCAAAGACAAAGAGTGACTTCAAGGCAAGGAAAGAAAATGTCAAATTTCCAAACAAAAGAGGATCAATTATTAGAAAACAGGGTGTTGAAGGCCAATACCAAGATGAACTGAGAGGATGAAACTCCTAATTCAAAGCCAAAATGAAGAAACAGCTTCAGAAGATGAAAAATCTGGAGAATTTCTCACAGAAAGGGGGTAGCGCTCTAGTGTAAGGGGTAACAAAGCATTCCAGTGCTCTGTGTGAGGCTAATAGGGAGTGTTGGTGCTCTGAAAGCAACAAAGGGGGAGCGCTCTGCTCTCAAAACTCAGAAAAAAAACTCAGAAAACCAAATTTCTAAACAAACTCAGTAAATCAGGGTGATCTTGACGATACAAAGAGGCAATCAAATAGATCTAAGAATCAAAGACAATATGGAGAAGGTCAAGAAAGGGAAAAGGACTAAAACAAGATCTGGGAATGGAAACAAAAATCAAAGATCCTCCCCAGTATGTTCGCCAATTTTTGTTACAGGTGAATCCTCCTGTAGACAAGCGGATTCCCTCTTGGTCTCTAGACTCTTAAGGCCAAGATAGAAAAGTTCTTAACATGGACATTGACATCCTTTTTAGATCTAATTAAGCTAATATGCGAAAAGGAGGAAGAGGGATATGTACCTTGTTAACGGCATTTGTCCTTGCAAGATCCAAGCTGAGCTCCAATCCTAAGCTCCTTGATAGGTCCTGTAAAACAAACAAGGATACAAAGAACTTCCTATTCTATTGAGATTAGCTCAAACATAGATCTATCTACTGAAGACAAATTCATGTGGAACAAACACAAATTTGAATGAAACAGGCCAAACATTGATTATTAATGAGAACAAGTAATAGGTGCTTACAATCCTTTGATGGAGGTGCAATAGCCTCTTCCAACTCTCCTTGTTCAACCCCTTTGCTCAAGTGATCTACATTGATTATCCTTCAGTGGCATCTCACTTATGAGATCATAAGTTTCATATCTCCAATCTTTTATGTTTCCTTTCACCATGAGAAGGCCTCCCTATATAATCTTGGAGAGGCCCAACCACTTGAGAGATCTTTGGGATAATTTGAGGATTCCTCTCCTTCAGTTATGGATCTCCCCTAAGATCATGCCTTGACCCAAGATTCGAGACCAAATACCTTCAAATATTGAGGGGATTGTTCCTTGATTTCCTCCAACAAACCAAATTTCGCCCAAAAAAGGGCAACGCTCCCTCAAAAGGGGCATTGAGCACTGGAACGCTCCTCTATAAGGGAGTACAGAGCACCAACACTCCCTGTCAGTAGGTAGGGGAGCGCTCCCTCCCAAAATTGATGTTTTAGTGGCTTTTTCGGTGGCAAAAGGTTTGTACTCCTTGTCAACTGATTTATCTTCTTCAAGACTAGTCTTTGAGGTGTTTTAAGTGTCCCTGTGATGTCGTTAGAGGCACAACATAGGAAATATGGTAGTATGATTTTTTTGACACTTGCGACACTTGTGGTCAAGATGCGACACTTTAGGACAAGATGTGACACTTACAACACTTGTAATGATGACACTTGCGACACTATTGAAGTGAGTAATTTTGATGTGTAACAACAAGATGTTGAAATATACATGAACTAGGAGTTCGGAGGCGTGCCAGCTTAAGTTCATTTTAGAAAAGACGTTCTTGGCACAGATGACATCCAATAGATAAGAGGCCATGTAAAAGGAAGGGGGTTCTCCCTCTTTCTACGTCTGAGCCTATTGTATGCAAGTGCTCAATTGTTTGGAGATGATTTCACCCCAGTCAAAACCTATTCCGAAAATGGCTACAGTATAAGCTAGAGGTATCCAAGCCCCTGAAAACCTGGAGAAATATTTCTCCCCATGCAATCGGCAGAGGAGGGCCACTAGATAGATGCAAGGCTCTCTTAGGTTGGTCGTCGAGTACCAGTCGGAGGCCCGATTGGTGAAATTTTTATCCTCTCTCCACCAAGAATCCATCACCTTGTTGGTGTCATGTTTCTCATAGAAACTCAAAACAAAATCAGTGTTCAATTGCTCCTCCAGCTCTCTAAGATTGTAGTAATTTTGAACTTCCACTGGGAGGAAAACCCCGACACACTCACCATTGTCGTCATTAATCAAACATATTTGTGTGTTAGTGTGATCGATAAGCCATTTCAAGAGTTCTATGCAAGGGAATACCGGAGTATTTCTCGCCACCATGTGCAGATACACCTTTCGGACATTCGGGAGGACTTCATTATCGAGTCTTCTCATATCAGAATCGTTGTGTGGGGTATATTTAGGGAATTCCTACTGCTTTATTTTCTTGAAAATTTATTCCCAACACGGGAATATTGTCTTGGTCCCAATGTTTGCCTCTGTTTCTCTAAAGGTTGGGGGTTGAACGAAATCCTTCTTGGTGGTTGTTATGATGAGGGGCTCCAGATTTGGAGAAAATTCCAATTTTCTTGCAACCGCTGGGGAAGAACCTTCTCCCACCTCTGGTTCTTGTAGCTTTGGTGCTCTTGGATATTTTATGGTGGTGGGTTTCTTCGGAGGCATCATTCCTGCAACCGAAAACGATCCTTTAGGCAAGTGTACTGAGTAAAATTAGAAAAAAATGTATGAAATGAAGCATAAAACATCCATAGACCGGTACATACCTATAACACTTGCTAAATTGTTGTTTGATACTCACTGGACCTTGGAAGCTATCCCCGGACTCCTCATCTCACTCCTCTGGATGTTTGGAACTCCTTCACGCACAGAATAACCTTGTTTACAATGACTCAAAAGAATATAACGGGAGAGATCATACCAGTCGTATCAACCAGTTAATACGAGTAATGGGTGAAATTCAAAACAATCTACTGTCGAATCTCTGCAAATAAATTCTACGTGGGTTGATGGTGGATGCGCAAAGGGAGATGCATTGTATCGGCATGTTCAAATGGTCCTTTTGATTCGCACATGAATTAGCAACTAATGCGAGATTCTGGAATTAATTAACCTTTTAAATGTGTCGTATATAGCGTATCTTAGAGCTAAAGCGTCCCATTGCGTTGTTTTATTAGTGGGCAGATCGGGAATCAGCGATATCCTTATGCATGTTTCCGTCGGCATCCTCCTAAGAAAACTTTTGACGCCGATGAATTTCGTCGTATGATTCTGATGTGGTAAAACTGGTTCGGGGTGCGACGAGGATCTCAGGAGCTAGTAACGACTCTAGGGAAAACTAAAGCGTATGTATGATCACTCGGGCAACGACAGATGGAAACAGAGGACAAGTGGTTTGACTATATATCTCAATCTAAGTCGTGTCTTTCAACAGAAGACGTGCATTAAAATAAACCTAGGATTGTCGAGGCCGAAAGGTATCGGGGTTGGCGATCAGGGGTTGACTTATCACGTTCTCCACGGGCTATCCTTCTAAAAACTCGTTGATGCCGAAAGTTATCGGGGATCGTCTCTTAGACATAGTTCCATCGCATAGTTCCTTTGTGGGTTATCATACTCAAAAACCCCCGATGCCGAAAATGTTTTGAAAGTCGGTGATCGGTGATATCATTTCATTATTCGTGAGTGCTTACTCTTTTAGTCATTCGTCGATGCTGAAGGGATTGGTCATTGGCGATATTCTCGGTGATGCTTGTCGCAAAATAAATCTTGGGTCTTCCAACGCCGACAAAGATCCAGACTCGGAAACTTTGGTTCCCTCTAGCATTTTCTTTCATGCTTAATCCTTCCCAATGTTGAATTCCTTAAGCGTGCCAGGGAAAGTTTTGACTGTCAATTCTCTAATTTAGATATTATTCTTTTAAGTTAATGGTTTTCACAAGCTCGAGAAAACTTTGAAAGACTTAAATGGAAAACAAAATGATAAGAAAAGGAAACATTCTTCATACTGAGGTCGAATTAGATAGTGTAAAATCAGGTGGTACCCAAAAAGTAAAATTTGACATAGGATTTTTAGGGTGTGTTGAGTGCTCAACAAATGGCAATTCACTGGGCAAAAGCAGAATCTCTATTCTTCCTTCATGCTCGGCTGATACGAAATCTGGTGGAGAACCTTACTGGTTTTAAATCAGAGTCTCTTTTACCCTTACATTTGAAATCCTTTGGTTGATGCTTCTGGGCCTACCCGTGTGGTTTTTAACCTTTATTCCTCCTTCATTTCCTGTAACCCTGACTCATGACCCTTTCTACAAAATCCTAGTATAACATTCACTTGGAAAGGAGCCTTTAATTACCTTTATCCACTTACTTCGGTGTTTCTCCGCTGCTAGCGAGCGTCCATAGCCCCGGTGGAGTCACCCCGACATCACAGACCTTGCTCCGTTTCCAGGGAGCATCCATAGCCCTGGTGGAGATATCTGCATACCCTCTCCTACTGTTCACTCTTTTGATAATATCAATTTTATTCCAGCATGATGCCTTGAGCGAGTGGGAGAGGATGATGTCTATTTATTTTGCAAAGTGAGATGGTTAAGGTGGATCCTTTGCTAGCTTTGTGTTTGGGGTTCATTTAGTCCTTTCCATATTTCCTTCTTTCCCTTAAGGTCTTACCAAACCACTAAGCAGACACTTCTGATATTTCTCTGAAGTTGTTCATTTGCACAGGTTAGATAGAGGACTCCTCAAAGCAACCACAAGTTCCTCAACGCTTCTTGTGTTTGTATGTCGCATGATTTAAGGTCGACCATTGTCTTGCTAAACAAAACTTTCAAAAGCACAGAAATCCATAAAGCAAAAGAAAACAACAAAAATGCATTTCACAATCATGAAAACACTCATACAAAACAAAAACTTTTTTTTTTTTTTTAATGAAAATATTGTTTTAGGGTTTGGCCATTTACTGGGAGGGCGTCAGGTTCCCCCCTTAGATTCTACAACTGATAAGTGCTTGCCCCAATCTTCTCATCCACCTGGAAAGGTCCAAGCCACAGATTCTAGAACTTAGAATGTTTCCCTTTTGGCTCATTTGCTCTATCCCATTTCAGGACTAAGTCTCCTACTTCAAAATTCTTCTCTTTAGCCTTATGCTTATCAAACCATCTTTTCACTATCTGTTGGTCATCCAGGAATTTTGATTTATCCTTTTCTCTCTCTTCTTCTAGCATGATCAGAGTGTCAATTCTTTGTTGTATGACCGACCAAGGTTCCCCGCTTGAATCTTGGGCTAGTTGAAGAGATGGAAGATAAAGCCCATTTGGGAGAATGGTTTCCTGCCCGTAAACTAGAAAGTATGGGGAATTTCCTATAGCTTCCTTGGGTGTGACCCTATCGGCCCATAGAGCATTATGGAGTAGATTATGTCAATTCCTTTGTTTGTCTGCAATTGTCTTCTTTAATATTCTCACTAGGTTCTTATTAGTTGATTATGCCACCATGATTCCCTATGTATAATAATTTACAGAGTACCTAATTATGATTCCTTTGTCCAGAGAAAACTCTGTCAATCGGGTGGAAGAAAAATAAGATGCATTGTCGAAAAGAAAAATAAGATGCCTTGTCAAAAACTAGGACAGAAGGGACATCGAACCTTGTAATTAATTCTTGCTCTATGAATTGGATTACCACCTTCTCATTTACATGATTCAGAGGGATGGTCTCTACCCATTTCATGAAATAGTCAATGGTAGTAAGTATATACTTGTGTTGTTTGGAGGAGCTCGAGGTAATATCTCCTATGATATCTAACCCCCATTGCTCAAAAGACCTAGAGACAGTTACTGGTTGGAGTGGGATTGCTTCTCTCTTCTCCCTCCTAGCGCTTATTTGACAAGTCTTGCATTTTCTAGCGTAGGTGTGAGCATCTTTGAACAAGGTGGGACAATAATAACCATCTCTCAGTATCTTACGAGCGGTGGTGTTTCCTGCGAAATTGCCATTGGCAGGGCCATCATGGAGCTCCTTTAGTTTTTTGTCTGCATATTCACGTTCGAGACATCTTAACAATACCCCATCATAATTAATTCGGAAGAGTAATGAATTTATGAGGCGATATTGTGAGGATTTTAACCTAAGAGCTCTCCTTTCCCTAGGATTGAGATTTTCTGGACAAGTCCCATGGTGTAAGAGATAAGTCAAATACTCATACCAAGACTATGGCCCTGGGGAAATATATGATATTTCACCACACCATAATGCCATCTCATTCTCCCATATGGAATCTTCATTTACTTGGTCTTGGGCTTCGGCTGCAAGTTTGCATAACCCTTGCCCTTTAACTAGTTTGGTAGGATTTATATCTAGATCAAATTCTTGAACTACTGCCATCCAATTCCCTCTTCTCTCCCCCATTTCCTATTGACTGAAAAGGGATTGGACCGTAGGGTGAGGAACGATTACTTTGGTGTGGTTCCTGAGGATGTAAGACCTGAAGTGTTTTACTGCCTTATATACTGCATAGGCTTGTTTATCCATGGCAGGATAATTTAGTTCGTCTCCTTGGAGATTAGTGCTCATGAACGACACTGGAGCCTTGTTGTTGTCATCATCCTTCTAAGTCAATACTGCGGCTAACGACTGGTCGGAGGCGAAAGTATAGAGGAAGAAATCCCTATTGAAATCGGGACTTCATAACATAGGGGCCTGGGATATAGCAATTTTAATATTATTGAAAGCATCCTTTCATTCATCATCCCACTTAAATTCGACATCTTTGTGAATCATATTTTGTAAGGATTTGATATTTTTCGTGAAATCAGGTGTGAATTTCCTCACGAAATTAATTTGCCCGAAAAAAGACTGCATAGCTTTCTTGTTGTGAGGCAACGAGAGTTGAGCTATGGCCTTAATCCTTTCTAGGTCTATGTGAATCCCTGATTGAGATATAATGTGGCCTAGCAGCTTAACTTGCTCAACGCAGAAAATAGTTTTCTTGGTATTTAAGGATATACCATATCTCCTACACCTTTCGAAAATCTGAGTTAAGTGTTGAATGCACTCTTATTTGTTCTTTGAATACACAGTTACATTGTCCAGATACACTACCACACACTTGTTGATTAGTCCCCAAAATTCTACATCCATGGCCCTTTGGAAGGTCGTCCCTGCGTTGATTAACCCAAAAGGCATGTGTTTATAAGCAAAGGTTCCCCACTTGGTTCAGAAGGTAATTTTCAAATGATCTTCCTCTAAAACCAGGACTTGGTTGTAACCTGAGAAACTGTCCAATAGAGATAAAATATCTGAGCCAGACATGGTCTGAAGGAGTTGCTCCATTGGTGGGACTAGGTAATTGTCTTTTTCTAAAGCTTTGTTGAGGTTCCTAAAATCTACGCATAAGTGAATTTCTCTAGACTTTTTTCTCACAGAAACCAAATTTGCTACCCACTTGGAATGCCTAACCTGGAATATTATCTTGGCATCTAAAAGTTTCTTTAATTAATGATACATGAGAGGTTCCAGGGATGGGTGATACTTTCGGAGCTTATGTTGGAAGGGTTTCACCTCAGGTTTTAACGGTATAGTGTGTTGAATGATACGGGTGTCATAAGTTTTGAGATCTTGGTAGGACCATCCGAAGACATCTTGATATTGTCTAGATAGTTTGAGATAAGCCTTTCTTTCGTCTTTAGATATAGTCTTGTCGAGATTCACATTCTTTGGGTTTTCCGGGGTTCCAAGATTTATAGTTTCATGCAGGGGACAGGAGCTACCGGGATTTTCATTTTTAGGCCCCCCTAAATCGTTCTTTCAAGTCAAACAGATTTTCCAAATTAGCTATCCCTTTTGGGATGGTGTGATATTTCGATATGTCAATAGGATGACATGTCCGAGGATTAGTTTCTATCGATTTCTCCTGGAATACTTCATCGTCGATGGCCAAATATTTGACATTGTCTTGGTTAGTGAGGAAGTTTATGATCTGCTCATCTCCTTCAAAGACTTTCCAATTAGAAATGTTGTTAGGCACCAATGGTTTGTAGAGTAGTTCCACAGTGAATTGGGAGGCTTCATAATATTCTAGAGGTGACATCCTTGAAGCAGTTGTGGCCAGGGAATCAGCAAGGATATTCTTTTCTCTGGGGATAGCTATGATATTCAAAGCTTCAAAATGCTCTATTAACCTATGTACTTCCTGCTGATAATTCTTTAGGTGCGGGGAATTGCAATGTATAGTATTCCTTACTTGTCTAACAATAATCTCCGAGTCTCCGAAAACTTTCAATTATTTGACGTTTAAGTCTATGGTTTTCTTTAACCCTTATACTAGAGCTTCATACTCGGCGATGTTATTGGTTCATTTGAATTCTAGTCTACAAGAAAGGAAATGGCGTTTACCTTTTGGATCAATGAGGATGCACCCTACCCCTGATCCTTCCTATGATTTAGATCCATCAAAGTATATGGTCCAAATTTGTGAACGATAATAGACCTTTTCATCTTTCTTATTACTTTCTTGCACCCCTATCTTTTGTTCTATAATATCTAGCACAGGGTCTTGACAGAAGAGGGTGTCTTATGTCAGTATCGTTGACTTCTCTTGAAAAATCATTTCAGATTTTTGAGTGAGAGGGACATCAGATAAGAGAGGAGAAAAGTTCTCGAAGTGGGAATCACAGGAATAGTTGCCCAGCACAGGGAAATCTATGGATGAGGGTTCATTCAGGGTTTCTAGATCAGTGACTGTATGTTTTAGGTATCTCTCCCTATCGATTCTGATCACATTCTTCTATCCCTTAAATGGTATCCAAAGGTGTGCCCAGTCTGTACTAAAGTACCTGTTTAACTTCTCAAACCAATCTCGACTTAGTAAGAACCCATAGGCCTCTGGGATGTCTACTATAATGATGTCAATCACTTGCACAAACTTAGGATGTGTCACTATCCTAATCATTACATCTTTGAGTTTCCCCATGACTTTGACATGGGTTATGTCTAGTTGTATCACATGTTTATCGCTCTTAAAAGGGATGGCATTTAAGTTTTTGCAAATAGACAAGGGCATAATGTTGCAAGATGCTCCTGAATCTACCAAACAATTGTGGAGGTTCCTGTTGAAGACTTCAAATGTTAAGAGAAATGGTGGGACAAAAGGTTTTCCATTCTTATCTTCTGAGCAAGTATTCACAGTTGGTTTATTTACTAGATCTGTGAAAGTTAGATTTCTTTGTTGCTCATTTCTTGTCGTAGGGTTTTCTACTGATTTCAACGCTTGTAGCAGGAAATCTTTTTGCTGAGGGATTCTAGATATGTCTATAACCGATATATTAGCCTTCAACTTCTTCAAATCTTCAACTACGTTGTACTCCAATTTGGGTGATTATCGTGTATGGATGCTAATAGGGTTCTTACGGGGAGCAAAAGGTGATTTCGGGTGATCAGGAGTTGACCTTTCCCCTAACGTTTGAGTGGTAGTAGGATTCTTTGAGACATGAGGACCTGTACTTATAGTTTGCACAACCGAGATCTCTGAGGGTGGTTCTTGAACCTGAAATAGGTCGTCGGAAGGCATAATTAGGTCAAGCTCCCATATCAGCATGGTTGTATCTTCTGGTGGGTCAATCTCTTCCTGGTCAGCAACATTCATAATTGAACTGCTTGGTTGTTTGGTTAGGGAAACCTCGTCTAAAAATCAGCTGGCCATCAAATCCATGGCATGCACCCATTGGGGGCAGTCTCTTTCAGAGTGGTTTTCCTGGTGATAAGTACAGAAAGAATCAAATGTGGCATTCCCTAGATCGATATTTAAGTTAGCTGGGGGAGGTTCAATGGCTTTGAATGGCGGGTTCCTTTAAAGAAAGGATTATAGGGCCTTTGGCCTTGGTTTCCTTCCCCTACATTTCTCTTCATGTCTATGATCTCATTTGATAATTTATTAACCATGCATTGTAGATCTTCTATGTCTCTATTACCTTTGTCGGGAGTTTGTTCTGCTTGTTTCCTTGATGGTCTAGTCAGAAGGAATCCTCTCCTGGGAGGAGGTTGAACTTGTTTCTTAACTAAAGAGACTTGGCCTTCTTTACACCCTTTCATATGTAATTCTATCATTTTATCTTCTTCAAAATTCTTAGCTAAGGTTCGTTTGGAAGCCCTCTTCACAAACATGGAAATAGAAGCTGGGAGTACATTAGTGTATACTTCAATTTGCAACTCCTGAGTTGGTTTGGCTGCGGGCTGGAACTATTTTAAGATGGTCATGAAATTTTGATTGAAATCTTTAACCTTATCTTTCAAAATCATGGTGGCGGTGAACAACTCAGCCATCAGAGCTCCCATAGTAGTATCTTCTCCAAATTTATCTAGAAAATATTTTTGAAACTTTGTCCAGCTAGTTATGGATCCTACAAGTAAGTTAAAATACCATGTGGAGGCTGAGTTCTCAAAAGTGTAGGGGAACAGCCTGCAAGCTACTTCTTCATGCTGGACGTTCATAAGCCTGATTGCTAGTATAAATTTCTTGATATGATCTTCAGGCAATCCTGAGGTTTCGGGATCAAACTTAGGAAGTAACTTCTCTAGATCTCGGGGAAGGATGTGGACTGGTCCCGGGAGGGCCAAATCATCTTTGGCCAACCAGGGTTGATTGTTCAGAGGTGGGTTCCCCCTTTATTCATTATGGTCATTGTTTCCTTCCATATCTTTAGACTATGAGTTAAGCTCCTCCTCTTCCGAAAAATTGTATGGTTTAGAGATGTCGTCGGCTGGCGTTTCGGGTATCATATCAAGAGGATCTTGGATTTCGATGATTGCGAAATATATTACGTCTTCTACCGTGTGCACAAAAACTTCGTCGGGAGTATTGAACACTGGCCTACTTATCTTTTTTCTTCAAGCAATTATCGGAGCTAAGGACAACGCATCGATCTGTCAGGCATATGCTCTTATGATTCTTCTGAATTGATTTAATTCCTCGTGAGGAAGAGCGTAAGGTATTTCAAGGTGAAAAGATTCTTCCTCGGGCTGAGGTGAGTTACTCATTTTGGGAGTACTCAGTGTGTGTGGGTTGTCTTGTGAATGACTAGCCATGCATGTGGGATGTTTTGAATCTATAGGTTGTTTGAAATACTATGTAAAATATGTATCCAGCCATTCATTCTCTGGACCTCCTTCTAGCGCCAATTCTGTTGATGGGTCCTAAATCCCTTGATTCAACAGTAGGAACCAAACCTGCCACCGAGGCCCAATTAGACTATGCAGCATTTAATAGTAGAATGGTTCTCCAGACATTGCGATCCAGCCAATTTATCGATGGGATTTATGTTTTCTTGTGAAGGCTCTTCCTTTAGTTCGGACTATCTCTTTTTGTATTTTCTCTTGGGTGAGACCGATATGAGATGTAAGTCGGTATAAACCAACTTGGCAAAAAAACAGGACTAAGTTCTAACTACTGGGGAAGAGGCTGAACTTCGGATAACCTATTCCTCAAGCATGCAGATGACATTTTTATACCACAGGCCTAGTACTAATACATTAACCATGTGAGCATCCAATTACTGTCTGAGAAACTAATTACCAGAAAGAAAACAAATATGCAATAAGACAATGGCAAGAAAAATGATTCACCTACTTAATCATCCATCACATAATAACACCACGATTCATCTTCATCATTAAAGAAAAGAACAACAAAATATTGCACCAGATAACTTGACAATAGATTAAATATCGCTTACTCATTACAGCATCATTCATGAAACGAGATAGGAAATAGTTCTTCTCCACATCCAATCACATGCATTTGATGAAAATAACTTATCTCTGGTCCAGAAGGACTTCTCAATTAAAGACAGCTTCAAAATAATTCTTAACAACTAGAAGGAAAGAGTTCTTGCAATAACCATCAACCCTTAACTAATTGGTCGATGCTCTTATTTACAATGTAAAATTAACTAAAAATAGCGGCTAAGTGTAGTTTAAACAAAACAAAACTCACCATGTGGTGTTCCCTCATAACATTTTTCCAACATTCGTCTCAAGATATTCCTTTGAAAGGGTGACTTTTCTCATACTCTGACCAACTGATAAACAGCTCCTCGTAGGTTTGGGCCCATGGAAATCTGTGTTGTTCCATTGGGGCTGCGTAAATTCCTCTGACCTCCACCGCATGCGCCTGGTACCACACCAGACTAGTGTTTAATTGTTGTAGCATAGTTCGTTCTCTAATCAGATGTTCCATAAATCATTACAGTTGTCCTAGCGACGTGTCATTCACCTTCGCTAGCTCTTTGGCCCATAATGAATCTTGCTTGGTATGTGATTTGACTATGTCGCACAAGTCAACGAAGTCATTGGGGGTGTCAAACTATGGGAGTCCGATATCCTTCATTGCTTTGTTGATTTTATCCCAATGTTTCTAGCAATTAGCCCACTGCTCTTGAATTTCATGGTGTGGTTCCTGAGACATCTTAGCCCAGTACTCGGTTGATCGCTTCATGCGATCAAGACTGCATTTTCCCAACATCTGAATGTCATGTTCTTCTTTATCTCTACCTTGTTGGACTGCATCAATGTATTTGATTCTCTCTATGACTTGTTGTGCCCTTTCATACCACCGCTCCATATCCTTGCACGTCATGAGTGCCATGAGAGTGTCTTCCTGGAGCTCAGCTATCTTCGTAAAAAAAAGGTGTCGCTCGTGTGTGAACTTGTTGTAAGCCTCTTCGAACTCGCTTCTCAAGTATACCATGGTCTGAGTGGTGCTATGATAGTATTCAGTCAGGTGGCACACATGTTCTAGTTCCTTTAGGGCGGTGGCCAACTCCTTTTCATCTCGTTTGGCTTAGTCCCGGGTGGCTTCCGAGATCACCATCCCCATGCCGAGGAGCTCCTATGTTCGGGCATTTTCTGTGTTTATCAAATTCTCCTCTGTAGTGATGAGGATGGAGAGATCTAACGTGATCCTCCTTTTCTTTGTGGTTCTTTGGGCGATGGCCTTCCTCTTTTGATCGTAGGATATCGCATAAATATCGGCTACCTCGTCCACAGGTTCGGGAATATGCTGATCACCCCATGTGAGTGTGTTTCCCAAATTTTCAGTGGTGTATACTTGTTCAAAATCGGGTTCTTGAACTTTCTCGTTGTGCTCTAAAGGCCCGGCCTCCACCTGTCACTTGTCGGGGATCCGAGTATCGAGCGGAATAGAGGTGTTAGGAAAAGACTCGATACTGATTGTTCATCGGATATTGAATCGTCGATTTCCTTTAGCGTGGATCCTTCCCTTAGCTCGTCCGGTTCTAACTTGTCTTTCGGATTGTCTACTCGAGTCTCCGGCATATTGGGTCTCCTCGTGTCGAGGCCACTTTTGGATTCTTTTTCTTTCTATGGGATCTCTTGGGTTTAGACCTCGGGAAAGGGAGAAGAAGTCTTATCAGGTCCCTTTTCTTCTTGTACATGCACAGGTGTCCTGCAAGATGCCTCTGGGCTTTCATCATCACTATATATATTTATAAACTCTCTCAAAGGATTAGGCGTGCTTGTTTCTATAGATACCCGGCCTATCTCTGGTTGAGTCGTCACACCTACAGACGATCCAGCTGGTGGCATTGTGGATTCAGGGTCATCTGACCTGTTGATGTTATCAAGGTTCATGAAATCAGGGTCGCTTGGCCCCGCCGAGCTTTTTTCTGGTCTATCGGTTGGAAGCCTTGGAAACCTGATGAGGTCTGGGTTATCTCACATTTGATTCATTATCTGTTGATCTTGTTGATACATGAGTGCCCCTCTCTCCCGCGTATCCTGAGCCTCAGGAAAATTCCTGTATCTTAGAGCTAAAACATCCCATCGCGTCGTTTTCTTAGTGGGCAGATCGGGAATCAACGATATCCTTATGCATGTTTTCTTTGGTATACTCCTAAGAAAACTTCTGACGCCGACGAATTTCATCGTACGATGTTGACGTGGTAAAACTAGTTTGGGGTGCGACGTTGGTCTCAGGAGATAGTAATGACTCCAGGGAAAACTAGATCGTATGTCTAATCACTCGGGCAACGATGGATGGCAACAGAGGATAGGTGGTTTGATCTTATATCTCAGTCAGAGTCATGTCTTTCAACAGAAGATGTGCATTAAAATAAACCTGGTATTGTCGAGGCTGAAAGGTATCGGGGTCGGTGATCGGGAGTTGACTTATCACGTTCTCCACGAGATATCCTTCTAAAAACTCGTTGATGCCAGAAGTTATCGGGGATCTACTCTTAGAGATAGTTCCATCACGTAGTTCCTTTGTGGGTTATCATACTCGAAAACCCCTGATGTCAAAAACGTTTTGGAAGTCGACGATCAGTGATATCATTTCATTCTTCGTGAGTGCTTACTCTTTTAGTCATTCGTCGATGTCGAAGGGATCGGTCATCATCGATATTCTCAGTGATGCTTGTCATGAAATAAACCTCACGTTTGCCAACACCGACGAATATCGAGACTTGGCAACTTTGGTTCTCTCTAGCGTTTTCTTTCACGCTTAATCCTTACCGATGTTCAATTTCTTAAGCGCGTCGAGGAATGTTTTGACTGTCAATTCTCTAATTTAGATATTAGTCTTTTAAGTTAATGGTTTTCACATGCTTCATAAAACTTTGAAAGACTTAAATTGAAAACAAAATGATAATCAAAGGCAACATTCTTCATACTGAGGTCAAATTAGACAGTGAAAAATCAGGTGGTACCCAAAAAGTAAAATTTGACATAGGCTTTTTAGGGTGTGTTGAGTGCTCAACAGGTCCCTGCTCTGCCTCTGAAGCTGGCTCTGGTGGAGATTCTCTCAACTGGACTATGGCTTCCAATGCTTCCTTTTCAAGAGGGGAAGCTTTAAATTTTGACAACTTATCACTAGGCTCTACAATCTCACTGCTTGGAACAAACTCTTTTGATAAAACAATCTTCCTCCTAGATGATCTTCTAAGAAATGGTGTGTCAACTGTAGATTGGATAATTGGGGGATTGTCTTCAATTTCCATTTGAGGGAGCTCTACAAGAGGTTGTGCTTGTTCTTCAATTACAGTTTCTTGAGACCTTACTTTTCTTTTCCTTTTATAAACTTGGGCAAGTGAGGATTTTGGAGAAATGGGTTTTTGAGAGGATTGAGGTTTTTCATATGTATGGGGGATAATAGAACTAGAAGGTTGATCTATTTCAGGTGTAAGAGTAGAAGGGACGGAATCTATTTCTGCTTCAAATGGGAGAGTAGGAGGTTCAATAAGAGGTGGTATCTCAGATGAGGGAACAGAGGAGTCAATAAGGGGTGTTGCAATTTTCTTCTTAGAGGCTCTGTGTTTAGGAGGAGAAGGAAGCAAATCAATATGGTAGTTTGATACAAACAAGAAGGTAGGACAATCTTTCTCTTCCTTTTTCAACTGCTCAAGAACTATAAGTTTGATTAGAGCATGGTGAAAGATAGACTTTTGAAGCTTCTCAGATTTTCTTTGTGCAAAAGAAATCATCCTTTGTAAACTTTTGAAGAGGAAAAAGGATAAGTCTATCTCTTTCTTACCAGTGAAATGGAGGAGGAGCTTAAAACGATACTGCAAAACTCATTTGTATCTTCCTTCACATGTGAAAAACCTCTGAATGATGAACAGTATCTTGCAATAGTCTTCTATCAACCATTTCCTGAGAACACCTCTCACTAGATCAACTCCTATATGCTCAGGTCTGAGCATGTCTTGGCACCAATATTCCTTTTCAATTTTCTTTGCTTTGAACCATTGTTCCCCTATCATAGGGATCTTTCTCACTTTAGAAATCATATATGTTGTCACATGGATTTCTAGTGGACCAATTTTTTTTTTGCCATCCCTGTAATTCTGTACAAAATCCCTTGATACCTCCAAATGGTATCCTTCTAGCTTCTGACAAAACCTCCAGCAACCCAAGAATTTGAAGGAGTCAACATGATTCATGTCTTGCTCAATTAATGAAGTATCTGTAGGCTCAAATTTGACCAAGGAGCCCGACCTTTTCCTCAGGATGGGGTCCTTCTTTGGTTCCATGAGAGAGATGAGGAAATGCTTCAATTGTTTTGCACAAGTAATGGTGAGAAAAAGATCCCAATAAAGAAGAATTTGTGTAAACCTTGAGACCCTTTGATGAATAGCAACAACTATGGAAGAGGGCCTTAGCGCTTTGATGAAGGTCACGATAACTCGAGCACACCTCCTTTTAATAGTTTCTTCATGCAAAATTCAAATTTCAAAATGAGGCCTTTTCCCTTTGAGTTTGTAGTGCGCCATACAGTGAAATGATGCCTTGTGTTGACAACAGGAGCTGAGTTGGTAGCACCTCCAGTACAAAAGTACACATATGTGCTACAAACTCGACATCATGAAGTGGAATGATATATAATGGTCAAATCACGACTTGAGAGAGATATGATAGATTTTACAAAGACCAAAACCGACTTATATGACCCATGACTCATCAAAAAGGAGATAAATTATTTAAAGTTTGACCCAAAATGACTTAGGATAATGACTATGACAAACATTGAGTCATTTTTACCATATGTGACATGACTCATATTGCTGACTGGACTTATGAAGGGCATATTTTATTAAATGACTCATGAGATAAAAAACTATAAAAATCACCTAAGACAAGAAAAAAGGGATTTTTATTGGGAGATAACATCTCGCTCTAGTTGGGGATGGAAACCTCCATGTGAGGTTCCAAGGACTCGCAAGACCAGTTGCCTTTCCTATCACCTATAAAACTTAAAAAGAAAAAGAAAATGGTGTTCCATTAGGCATGTAGTTATTAAGAGACTAAACTAAAAAAGAAAACATATTTACAATGGAGAAGGCTTTAGAAAGCCTTGGTAAAAATAGGTTTTGTGAAAACGCCCATTGAATGGGCCACCAAATAATTCATTACCTTCCAGATTCTACAAGAGAAAAGTGTTGTTCTGCAGCACTTGAGTGATGATGAAAGGTCCAGTCCACAATGTGTCAAACTTCCCATGCTTTCCTTTATCCTGTCTGTAAGCATCCCACTTTAAGACAAGATCCCTTGTTTGGAAAACATCTTCCTTAGCATTTTTATCAAAACTTTCCTTCATCTTCTTCTCATGTATCTCTGTCTTCTCAAGTAACTACTCCCTTACCTGGTGAAGTTCAACTAGATGAAGAAACCTTCTAACCAAATCATTTGGTTCCCCTTCTTGAAAAAA
>ML783558.1:1183056-1215662 GCA_009831015.1 Picea engelmannii | reverse complement strand
TGCGGCTAGGTCACCCTTTGGCAGCCATAGAGGTATTAGACATTTTCATTGGTTTAGATTGCAAAACGTTTACCTCTTTGCCTCTCAAACTAACCTAAACATAGGGCTGACGTCATAGTTGCAGCAGAAACATTATAGGTGACGTCACACTCTTTTGATCTCTTGTTTTGGCTTGAAGCGTTGTGACATTTGTCATCTATTTGATAAGTCTTTGAGTAGTTGATTGCATCCATAAGTTTCTTTGACAAAATGTCCTACTCACTTGCCTTCTTTTTTGACCTATCATTAGGGCTGACGTCACCCTAATTCTGCATTTGTGACGCAGCAATATTATATATGTGTGAGCAGATTTGCATTGTGACATAACAAGGATTAATTGTGTACATTTAATGCCATTTTCTCGTTGTACTTATTGAAGAAGTGATATAATCTATCTATCTTTGTTTAGTAATCATTGACTTCGTCAATAATTACATCTAATCATTGCTCATATATGTATACTTGAGGATAGTCATTGACATTGTGAAGTACTAACCCATTGCAAGCACATTTTCTAGCTTTGTTTGTCTTGTCTCGCAACTAGGTGCCTCATTAGTGGAACATCTCCTTTGACTATCTCATTCTTGGCAGTAATCTGTGAAAGGGAACTTCTTACCTTGATCCATTTAACCTTTACCCCTTCAGAAAACCAGATTACATAGGGACATCTCCCTTGGACTAGCCATCCTAAATAGAAAGAGCTCCCCATCGAGGTGACAGTGGGTGGGGAAGCTCCTGTTACGCCGGTTTCAAGCCTTGACTCAAGCCACTTAAACCTCTCCTACAAATCGTGCGATAACAGGTCCCATTGATGTTGCACTACCTCTTGACACCACACAAACAGACTCTTCCCATGTTCATTCTAAGACCGGAAAAGCCACCAAATTCATTGAGCGGATTTGGCACATCCACCAATAGGTCCATGAGATTTTGCAGAAAGCCAATGCTAAGTACAAGCAGTGCCATGATCAATGGAGGGTACTGTACCAGTTTCAGGTTGGAGACAAAGTTTGGTTACATTTGCAGAAGGAGCATCTTATGGGACCCCATCGGAAGCTCTGCCCACTTCACTATGGGCCTTACACTATCACCAAGGTTGTGGGTACCAATGCTTTTGAGCTCAACACTCCACCCTTCATTGGCTTGCACCCAGTGTTCAATGTGAACCTCATTCGGCCATATTTTCCACCATTATTGGATACCTCATAGATTGTAGAACAACTGACACCAACAGAGTTCAACCCTGAATGCATAGCACAAGCATCCATTGATCAGATAGTGGACACACAGGTCAAGGGCACTCAGTGGCAAAGGATCCAACTTTATCGGGTTGTCAAGGCAGGGCAACTCCTACACCAAGGCAAGTGGCTCACCTGGGGTCAAATTCAACAGAAGTTTTCTCACATGATGGGGGAACTCAACACAATGGAGACCATTGTTTCATAAGGGGGAAGGACTGATCCAGGTGGATATTGGTGGCCACCCACCTATTCCAACTGGCTCCTCTTGACAGTTTTTAGTGCAACATGTTCTTATGTACTTCTTTGTAATTGTGGGTTCTATACTTCCAGGGTTGTTTGAAGCCCTACACATCTTCTAGGTGGACACTGGTGGCCTCCTACCTAATCCAACTAGCTTATTTTGTATGTTTTCATGTCACCACATCTTGTTGTACTTCCAGGGCCGTTTTAGGGCCCTAAACATTGTTTTTTTTGGCTCATCACAGTTAAATCATAGATGGAGTTAGAGATTGACAACGTAATGTGTAGTTCTCTAAAAGACCTTTCCAACGGGCTATCACGCACCTAAAACGAAGGTCGTATGCAAAAGTTACGACCCTGGAAAGTTGAGGTACCAACTTACCCATAGGGGCCCACATAACTTTTGGCATTTCATCTCCTAGGGTTAGGTTTTTGGATGTCTAGGGTTTTGGCATTCATGAGTAATATCAAAATGGCCTTTGGAGCCTCATTGTAATCATTATGCTCAGATGAATGTGCATAGCATCCACATCTCTTCTCAGAGATAGCTACCACCATTCAAGCAAGTGTTTCAGTTCCACAATTTTACAGTTTCAGCCTATTTCATTTATTCAATAGAAGATATTGTTCACTGGGCATCTGTGTTGTTTTTCATATCTTTATGTTTATTGTATTCAGTATGTTACTCAATTCGTTCCGCCCTTAAATCTGGTCAATTAGTTCTATGACTGTATAGAGACACTTAACTTAATCCCTCTTCAGATCAACGAGAAGTTCTTTCTCAAAACCCTGTGCAATTGTTTCATATGGGCGCTAAGCCCCAGTCTTTCACACGACCAAATGTTGTAACTAAGCGCTTATCGGAATTAGCTCTTTCACTGCAAAACCCAAGCTCTATCTATCCATATGATCAAGCACTATGACCAGCCTCTAGTTTGTGGGGGGCTACCATCTTTTGACAAAATGGGGAGGGGGGTAGGGGCGCAATTCATAGAAAGACGACGCGTGTCCACTTTAATATGAACCGTCCATTTCTTTCGCACGATTGTGGGGGGTGTTCGAGTTTTTTAACCCACTCTTATGTTACCTGTGCGCAATTAATAACAGTTGTTAATCTCACCTTTTCATCAATTGTCGGATCGTACCGACTCCATACAATAGATTCTGACCCCGGCTTAATACAGTCAACGGACAAGATTAAATACTGTGTTGATCTGACGGTCAGAGTTTACCCTCGGACTATCTTCTCTATCGGAGTATCGTCTTCGGACTCTTTCTTGTCGGAGTGTCTCCAGCACTCTAAAAATCAGACTTCCGACAACTTGTACCACTCCGAGCCTTTCAGAATATGAAGGGTTGTATCACTCCAATCATCCTTCCTTCTATCAGACTCCAACTAAACTGCAAGACTCCGAAAGTTCAGGCTCCGATTATCTGGAGCTTAGTATTAAATAGAATACAAAGTTACATAATGGATCCAACGGATCTCTGAGAAACTGCAGCAAACCAAAACAGAACTGAACTGGGCAGCTGGCAGACAGGAAGACAAGATTACTCCAACATTGTATACCACTTGCATCTGTACAGAAACGTACTTGTCAAATAATAAAAGAGATTTGACAAATGACTTATTAATGGGATTTGTGGAGCAATACAATGAAAAATTCTTTCTATTGTTCCTTTTTACCGTTGGCATTCAAGACTTTTGCAGTTGTGCATTTTGTTGCTGTGTGCTTTTAGTTGAAAATCTACAGGAAATTATGCGTTTAGCGTTTTGGATGGAAATGATTCTCCTCACAGTACCAAAGAAAGATATAGATAATGAGCCGTCTTGCTGATAATGAGAAGAGCAAATGAAGATAATAAGCAGTGTTGTTGATATGGACAGGAGCAGATGAATCTAAGGTTAGTGAGAGCAGCTTAACAAACGAATATGCACACCTCCCACTGGAATATTAACAAATGAATATGCCCACCTCCCATTGGAATTATTGTCAAATAAACTTCATATGCTCATCTGCGCCTACTAGTCATATTTATTATTGGCACTAGCCATATTTATTATTGGCATAATAGATCTATTAATAACATGTGTTTCTTCTTAAGAGGTCACAAGTTCAAATCCAGAGAGGGGTAGGGTATGTATATCTCCATAGACTTTACCAATCAAATCCATGAACGGAGGAGGTCCCTTGTCCCCTTGTCCTATAAATAAAAAGATCTCATACACCAATTTGATGTAGCTTTACCATAACCTTAAAAATAGATTATTATTATTAAAACCTTTCCTATCACCATTACCTAAAACTAGAATACCACTCTTACTCGCACATAGCATGGAGGATGACAATTTAATTCCCCGGGCTAGTGAATTATACCAGGCGTCATCCACTTGTCTCGCTTGGAGCATAGGCTGCCAAATGTCGACGCTAGTGAACGCCGGATTGATTTTCATGTTGATTTCCATATCACCCCATCCGAAGGTTATATTCCCAATTTTTATTTATCAATGTAAATGTATTATAATTTTAAATCTATTAAGCATTTATTTATATATAGATACAAAACAAAATGAAATGCACATTCTTAGGTGTTTAAGAAATCCTAAATTAACATTGTGGATTGATTAATAATATTATATAGAATTCCCTCGGTCCTTTCATCTTCCAATTGTGAATCTAAATTCATTTTAATGTTATTTTTATATATTCAAATATTTATGAAACATTAAATTTATTATTATAATATTTTTAATTATATATATATATATATATATATATATATATATATATATATATTATTTTTATTACTTTTATTTATTGGAAAAGATAAAATTACATTATGTAGGTGTTATTAAGCATAGTTTATTTGTGAGAACAGATGGCAGCCTGTAAAAAAACATCATGTGATGTCCCTTAATCTCAAAAAAAACTTTCGAGAAAATACAACATCTATATTCTAGACATAATAGTTGACCATCAAATGAAAAAATGTTCCATAGGGGACCAAACATCTTCAAAATCTCTAAATCAGAATTCGAAAGTATGGTCGAACATCATACAGAGATAAGTACAATAAAGAGCAGAACATAAGCATGTAGAATTGAAGGTGTTGATGAATCAGACAATTGTTGTTATGGTTGGACCATAACCTCTATGAAGGGCATGTGATAGTAATCATATACATCTTCACCTACTACTTCAATAATGTTCCAAACTAAGGATGTATGTGTCGAACTTCTGTTATCAAATCCTTGGCGATTGTTTTAGGCCATAAAGGGATCTTTTCAGTTTGCACACCAACTCTTTATTTCTCTTTACTACAAATCCTTCATGTTGTTTCATGTAGATTTCTTCTTCTAGGTCCCCGTGTAAGAACGTTGTCTTCACATCTATCTGTTCTATTTCCAAATCAAATGTTGCAGCCAGAGACATTAGTACTCTAATGGAAGTTAATTTTGCATCAGGGGAAAAAATATTACCAAAATCGACTCCCTCGACTTGGGAATATCCTTTAGCTACCAGTCGAGCTTTGAACTTCTCTACTTGTCCTGCGGCATTCATCTTCTTCTTGAATGCCCATTTTCTACCAATGGGATTTCTTCCACTAGGTAACTTGACTAAGCCCCATGCTAATTCTTGTGCAAGGATTCTATCTCTTCGACCATGGCGTCCTTCCATAGTTTACCCTCTGCCGAGTCGACTACCTCACCGACCGACTTGGGCTCATCGTCGATGGTTGTTAACATGAATGTGGAACACAAGTCGGGCAGACAATACCTTTCAACATGTTTTCTTACTCTTTCTGGCCTCCTTACTACCGGAGTCTGTTGTTCCACCTCTTCCTCTGATTAAGTCAACTCATCTGAATCATCTTCTTCCTTCCTCAGTTCAAACTGCATCATCTCAGAGTTATTCTCAATTTGAAAAATTTCTTCATGATCGAACTTACCTCTGACTTCTCTAAAGACCACATCTTGATTGTACATTGTTCTCCTTGATGTAGGATGCCAGAGCTTATATCATTTCATTCCTTCTATGTATCCAATGAAAATGCATTTGACTTCTTTCTTCTCCATCTTGCTCCTCTTTTCCTTAGGAACATGCACAAATGCATCATAGCCAAATACTTTGAGATGTGAAACCGAAGGCTTCTTACCCGACCATACCTCATGTGGAGTCATGTCGACTAGCGTCGATGAAGGAGACATATTCACCAAATATATTGTAGTGTCAACTGCATCCACCCAGAATTATTGTGAAATCCCAACACCATTGAGCATACTCCTTGCCTTGTCCATCAATGTTCTATTCATTCTCTCGACAACTCCATTTTTTTGTGGGGTATATGGTGTGGCATTTTGGCATGCTATTCCACACTTCTTAAAAAACTAATCAAATTATTTTCCACAGAATTCACCACCGTTGTCAGTTCTTAGCACCTTAATCTTCCTATCTCTTTGGTTTTCTACAAGAGCTTTAAACTCTTTAAATCTCTCGAAAACCTCTGATTTATTCCTCAGGAAATATATCCATGTCTTCCTGGAAAAATCATCTATGAAGGGGATATAATACAGGGATCCCCCAAGTGAAGGTATTGTAACCAGGCCAAACACATCACTATGCACCAATTCTAGAATCTCATTTTCCCTTGTTACTCCGGATGGGAACCTCACTCGACTTTGTTTTCCATATATGCAATGTTCACAAAATTTGACTTCTAAACCACATTCAGGAAAACCTTTGATCATACCTTTAATGTTCATAGTTCCAAGTCCTTTTTCTCCAATGTGTCCCATCCTCTTGTGCTATAGCATGGTCGGGTCGATTTTATCATGTCTTGTCGAGTCGATTTGTACTGACTCATCCCAATTCTAGTCGAGTTGATTCAACGTCGAGTCGACTTCAGGAGCAACGATGTTGTTGCATCCATTTGAGTCAACATTCCCTAACAACTTGTATAGGGTTCCAATCTGAACTCCTTTCATTAAGACCATCGCACATCAGACCGTCTTGCACGAATCCTTCTAAAACAAAGTGTGCACTTCAACATCACTCATATTACTGGCAGATATTAGGTTTCTTTCCAAACTCGGAATGTGTAGCACACCTGGAAGGATTATTTTCCTCCCATCCTATAGTATCAGTCGAACTCTTCCTTGTCCGACAATTTTAGTTGTTGATTCATCCCCCAAGAACACATCACCTCCATCATATCGTTCATACTCGCAGAACCATTCTCCATGTGGTGTCATATGATAGGATTCTCATGATTTGATCAATGAAACACTTTGATCCGACTATGTACTGGTCGACGCTAGGTACACATCACATCCCTTATCTGGTGTCATCTTTCTCTTAGTCGATTGCTTCTCGTCGGATCCCATACTGACTTCCTTCGCCCTCAAATTACAATCATTTTTGTAATGCCCATGTTTACCGCATTTCCAACATCTTCTTGTCGACTGAACTGGGAATTTAGATATACCCTTCGAATTAGACTTTCTAATTGAGAATTTTCCTTTACCTCTTTCAATCGGTTGACCTCTCACCACTAAAGCATCTTTCATCGATCCTTCCATGTTATTTCATCTCATTTCTTCTGACTGTAGAAAAGAAACCACATCTTCTAGCGCTAGTGTGGTTGTATTACTCCATATAGCCATGACTAAGCTATCCTAGGAGTCTAGCAAAGAACATAATAGGCATATACACTTCTCCTCCTTGGTGATTTTAATATCCACGGATGATAACTGGCTTAAAATGGTATTAAACTCATTTAAATGCTTAGTCATCGAACTGTCATCACTCATTCTCAGAAGATATAATTTATTTTTTAGAAACAACTTATTTACCAGCGATTTCGATTTGTATAAGCTTCCTAGCTTGTCCAACAGTTTCTTGTTCGAATCTTCACCTAAGACAATCAGCAGTACTGAATCTGCAAGACAAAGTCGAATCGTACTTATTGCTCTTCTTTCGAGTTTCTTCCATTCTTTCGTCGACATGTTTGTCGACTGGGAACCTGGACAGACCGTTTTCCATTGTTCTCGATCTACAAGAAGATCTTCCATTTCAAGCTTTCAAAGCTCAAAATTCTGGCCATTGAATTTTTCTATCTCTATTCTTGAACTACTCACCATTCTTTACCATGATCTTTAACACAATTTATGACTTACAACTCTTACTATACCAAGGGTTTAGCTCTCAAATTCAAGATTGGTAAATCAAGATCTGATACACACGTCAAAGCATAACACAGCTCTGATACCACTTTTCAGGAAATGAGACACACTTCCACACTAAACCTAGCAGAAGAGAATAATAATTTAATCAAGAACGTAAATGAAAAAGCAATCACACAGTACACAGAGATTTTACCCTGGAAACCCAAATCAGGAAAACTAGCATTCCTTGAGCGTTATCCTCTCTTGTTGTTTTATTCAATCTAAGTAAAGGGTTACATGTCTAATCTTGGTCCACACCTAAGACACAATCGACATCATACCCTATTGTCTATGCAAGAACAACCTTGTAGTCAATTTGGCTTATATATGCAAGACCAACAACCTACATCGAAAGATTTCTCTAAAGATTGGTTATCTTATAATTCATTGATTAGCATTTACGGCCTTACAACGTGCCTCTTTATAGGCTTTACAGCAGGAAACACCATAAATACATGGCACCCAAAAACGGTTAGAGATCCATGTAGATCCTTCGCTACAAATCCCGTGAATCTCGGGATTCTGTTACAGTCAACTACAAGTCAGATTACCAGTCGACTACCAGCCAGCCTTCATTCAGTCTTCAGTCACTCGCCACATGCCCACATGTCGACCTCTTGTCAGTTGACCTCTTAGACTTATTGTTGATTCCTTGTCCATGTCGAACCACCTCGACCTTCGACTTTGACTTTATCCATACGACTAACTTCGACCTTCAACTTGTTGTCGATCCACCTCGGCTAGACTTTCACTACAAAGAATGTAACAACCCAACACCACCCTAATGCAAACACATTCAAAGGATTTGAATGCCCTTTAGCGTGGAATCTTGCATGATCTTGGAATTGAGATGAAGGACAACATCTAATCCATGATTTCAAATAAATACTTAGGGGATAGGGTGAAATGAAACCTCCCCCCCTTTTTTTAGAACACCTTCGCTCAATCTTGAGGTATAATTGGCTTGAATTATGCATGACGATTGAGTTTTCTTCGAATATGATAGAACATGATTCTTGAAACGAGATGTTTTCGCTTTGATTCTAGCTATTAGTTGAGCTAGTGTGCCATTGGATTGGAAGTGTTGCTTATTCATTAGCTTGATTGTTATAGAAAAATCTTCAATAACTATGAGAGACTTGAAATAATTTTATTCAAGGAGTTTGAGCCCCTGAAGAAGGGAATAAGCCTTGGCCTGATTATTGGTAGATATTCCAAGGCCTGGTTCATAGCTCAGTTCTAGAGTTCCTCTAGGATTATGGATGATCCCCCCTGTACCTACCACCCTTGAAATTTTTGTATATTTTCATAAAGATGCCAAAATCAAATTATGCTTGTGCCAGTGTGATTTTTTTCTAACTCCCCAAAATGTAAGCCACATGAAAATTTTCACCTCTAGATATCAAAGTTATGGTCATTCAAAGTTTTACTCTAGAAGCCTTAACAATTTTAGATTTCTCTAGAAATTAGCTATTCTCAATATTGAGAAATGGTGTGGATTTTTTTGGAAGTGATTTTAGAAACATGCCATGAGGGCTTGCACTACATAACATGGACAGAGTACGGCTTAGATGCTAGGTATGAAGGGTATCAATTCTTCCAAATTCACATGGGACTTGCAATTGACCTTATCCCTTTTTAACATTCCATTCGGGTGGGGTAGATCACAATAAGATTGGAACCCTGGTGGAGGACTCAAGACTTTGTCAACCTCATCTCTAAGCCAAGGCCTCATTGATGATGTGAAATTATCAAGATGAAATCACATGTGAAATTCCAAATGTGGGGCTTTATAAGAATGGCTACTTAGGAAACATTTTCATTTCAAGTTGTTTTTATGGACCTGCATTAGCCACTAACATTATCAATTTATCTTCTCGATGCAAGTTAGCTTAGATCATCAAGTTTAGTGCCACATATTTGGAGTCAATTCATTTTACATTGCTATCAATTGTGGCTAGCATCTAGGGTTTAAGTTGATTGATTTCTCTATTGACTTTGTGTTGTAACATCTCTTTCCCCTTTGGGAAGCTCAATTCTTAATTAGGATAGATTTTTTTGTAAAAGCAACTAACTTATATGTGGCTTCCTCCTTTGACCATTCTCTCAATTGTTCTTTAATTTATCTATTTTGTAGTTTCCTTGATCATTAATTTTTTTGTTGGGACATCGATTTTTATAATAGAGGGATTTGTATATTCTATGTTGCATTGGCTTTGGGGACGAGGGATAACATAGACGAGGGAATGAGTTTCCAAGATGACTAAAGAGCACCCCAAAATTTTTTAGGGGATGACAATAATATATATAATATTTCTTTTTTTTTTAAATTCACCATATGCATAAACCAATACAAAACCAAATAATTAATTGGAAAATTGTCAAAAGTGTAATTTTTTGCAAGTCTAAGAACACATGGAACTCGACTTAAACCTTGAACTATCAAAGTTAGTTATGCAACCTCCCATAGAACACATTAATTTCTAACTCGGTATCCACTTTCAAGGGGTTACATGGAGAATTTGACCTACTCATGCCCATGTTTGAAATCTCTTCTAAAACTGAAGAGAATGGGAAGTTTTCTAATCTGGGACCAATTCCCTATGGATATTCATGTGACGACTATACAACTAGAAAAATTTGACTAAAGACTTTCTTTGTTCTTGAGCTTCCCCATGCTTTATATTTTTTAACCATGGGGAAATCGGTAACACGTCAGGATTACTTGGGCATGGCCCAGGTTCAAATCCGTTGGTTGCCACTATAAACCCAAGAGTATATCCAACATCCTGCAAGATTCCCCATGCTTTCTTAGAGTCCAACAAATATCTTCTTCAAGGTGTCTTTCGAATTAAGAGGGTGTGTGTTGTAGGAGAAACCTACAACTAGAAGAGTGTCGAGCACATTGTAGGAGATGCTCGTCACCAAAAGGGAAGTCAAGCGCATTGTAGGAATCATGTAGCATGTGAGTGATGGTTCGAGCTTGTTGTAGAAGAACCCTTTAGCATGTGTGCGACAAACCAAGTGCGAAGAGGAGAACGACAGAGAAGAATGAGAGGGTAGGATTTACATTTAGGCGCATAAGGGTTAAATTTTAGGTGGGCATGGTTTATTTGTTTATTTTTTAATCCTAATTCGTAGGATTTTTTCAGGGACGGCGAAACCGTACCATAACTGTTTCATAATTTCGCAAGGGACAAATTGGGAACGTCTTGGAGGTCCCTGCATCCTCGATGACGTCTCCACCGATTTTGGAATGTTCCCTAGGCATTTCTAAGTCCCTAGAATGTCGAACTGCAAGGGATAAGGGTTTTTCAGGGGATGGATTTCCATGCAACATACGTACAGCCTGACTGGGCCTAATGGTTAAGAACGTGTGTTTCCTCCTAAGAGGTCACAAGTTCAAATCCATCTATGTAGACTTTACCATTCAAATCACTGGGTGGAAGGAGTCTCATACACTAATTTGGTGTTTGGCTTGGTTGTGACCTTAAAAATATGTTATTTTTATTATTATTCTATGTGTTTTCTTTCAAAATTTTAATTGGTGTTTTGATTTTAGAAGGGATATTTTGTTTTTAAATTGGGTTTGTAGAGAAGGGAATGTTTTTATTTTGAGATTGGGATTTTTTTTTCTATAAAATGCTTCATATTTCTATTAGTATATATAAGATATACATGCTTTTACAAAAAACAAGGGTTGTGAAACAACCACCACAATCTATAGTTGCAAGGTAAAAACCTAACCATCCAAAATTGGCCACGCAAGGCTACCAAAATTAAAGTGTCATAATTCCCAAAGTAGAAATCAATAAACACATAAACAACTAGGCCAACAGGCTAGAGCAAGCGGATAAATCAAGACACTCTAGGAATTAAACTCATGTCAAGAGGAGGGTCCTTGTCCTTAGGGGGAGGCCCCCATCCTTCAAGTACAAGCTTAGGATTAGACACTCTTGGCTCCCATAAGTTGTTTCCTTCCTCGGGTTCATTAGTTTCTTTGGTGTTTAAATGGCTAGAGGAATAATAGAAATTTGTAGAATTGAGGGACCTCCAGGGCTATCATTGGGGGGCAACTCTTTCACCTTTATTGATCCTCTCTTTCAACTCGACCTACTTTGTATTGACATTGAGGTTCTCTTGAATATCGATAGTGTGTGGAGTGGGAAGGTGAGTTCCCTTCAGGTGACACTCTGCTCATAGTGCATGGCACATTGGTTCGATATTCCATCAGCTGGCACACGTAGTTTACTTCCATCTCCACCTTTTTTGTTTGCATTGGGATCTACATAAGCATATAGGTACAAATTAGAGATCCCTCTTGCTATTTAAAATTAGTGTTGTGTTGTGAAAAAGGTGATATTGGATGAGAGCAACAAGTGGCAAAGATTAAAATCTCATGCCCATGTTGATTGAGCATATTTACAAAAACATAACAAGTGATTTGGAGCTTTGTTCGGCTACATAGTGGGAATTTCGAGTGGAAAATTCCTAGGTGTTTTAAGTATTTCCCTATGGGTAGGTATCTATGAATTATGTACCAAGTGAAACATTCTTTTTGGGGCTTTAAGTGCCATTTCCAGACCGACTTTAGATGATAAAGTTGCGCCTTCTCCTTACACTTGATTCTCCAGATTTAATTTAGCTTGACCTCAAGTCTAGATCTATTTGAAAGCCATTTGTATCCATCAATTGAATTATGCTTCAAAAAACCTTCTCTTTAGTTCCATTTCCAGCCCTTACAACCAAGCATGTGGCATTGGAAGCTAATCTTAAGAAAGAGGTTGTTTGGGATCAATCCTTGAACCTTTTCTAAAATAATCTCATTTACAAGGTCAAGCCTGAATTTTGATTAAATTAGGGTCTCCCAATTATTTTAATCTCTAGATTTATTGTCATAGAATTCGCTCAAGATTTTTATGCCTTTCTTGTATAGTCTATGAGTTGAGAAATGAAATATTTCGACAAACAACTTTACCTCTTGAATAACCACTGGGGACCACCATAGATAGTGGTTGTTGAAGGAAAGCCTAACCTTAAGGGAGTCACATTTCCAAACCAACTTATGTTTGATGGCCTCTTAGGGTTTCCAAGTGCTTTTGGATACAAAAGTCTCCTTTACTTGGATGTGTGTTGGAGTGGTCAATAGGGTTTGAAGGTCTATATTACTCTATATCTTGTGGCCAAGTGGGGGCCTTGAGGTGATGGAATTGTTGAGCAAGCCCTTCCAGACCTTCTTTCCTTCCACTTCTTTGATGACCCATTTGGATCAAAGAACGTGGGCTTAAATTTGTGTGGCAAGGATATTGAATCATCCTTTCTTTCTAGGAGTGCAATAGAGGTTCCATCTAACTCTATCAATCCCCTTTTCTCCACTATAGTTAGCCCATAAAAAATTTATGAGAAGCTTTTCAATCTTGGCATTTGCATGGGGTGTAGAAACTTCGAGAATCGGTCAATTAATGCAACTTCTAAAATTTCATCTCAACCTTGAGGTTTCCTGGATCTATTCCATGTGAAATTCTAGCCTCAAAGAAGATCTAATATAGTAAATTACAACAATAATATTTCACTTATCTTCAACCTAATTTCACATGGCAACCCAAGAGAATAAATACCATACAAGTGTACTTCAATATCACAATGGCATAGCCCTTAGGGCATTCTTTTTCAAGAATATAACGGATATGAATTTTCTTATTATGGCGGATTATAAGAGTATATATGACTTCTCTTATTACAGTAGATTATAATAGTATTAATTTTTCTCCTTTATCTTCAATATATGTGTTAAATCACTTAACCAATTCAGTTATATGTTATGTCAAATAGCCATGAACAACAAGTGTTGGAATCTACCCAATCAAGAAGAAAACATAAAGTGAAAATCAAATCTGCAAGTACATGATATTTGGATAGCTGGAAACTTCATATATATATATAAGAGATGAAGTAAAAGTACATACCACACCTTTATCACAAAGTTCGTGCAAGTCATGTTTTCCAAACCCTAGCTAGGAAAACCATAAAAAAACTTAGCCACCAACTCCTCCTAGCTAGTAATCACTCCCAACCCAAGATGGTCACTCCACCAAAGATCCTCAATAAACTAGCATCATCGGCGACAAGTCCTCCTTGGCACATATGCTTGCATCTCACAAGTGTATAATATGTTTCCTTCTCTTCTCCTCCATAACAAACATAACAAGTAGCACTAGGGTTTTCAAATTCCATAAAATCCTAGTTTTCTTCTCTCACAAGAGCTACAAGATAAAATGCTTCCTATGCTTCTCTAGGGTTTATCCCAAACCCTAGTTTTCTTTGCTTTCTTAGGGTGAAATCCTAAACCTAGCCTTTCCCTTAAAATTCCTCTAATAGCCTAGCATCCAAGACAAATACAGAAAATATACATGAATAAGATTAAAAGAAGACAAGTTCACCCTAGTATCACATCTCTTAGTCAGTGTGTGATCGATAAGAGTCAACAAGCACAAGTGTGACCAAATGACTCTCTCCTCCCTCTATGTATATGAGAGGTGAGAGAGGCTTACAGTACAAAGTGGACCTAGTCCACTACAAGCAACCTTACTCTACCCAAGATAGTCCCACATGTAGAGTGCTCGAACTCTAGGTGACACATGTCAAGATCTAAGGCATGCATGTCCAACAAGCAAGGCTCCAAGGTTGAATGTTCTTCAAGCAAGGTCTAATGCTCTTCCTCCAAAGTCTTTCAATGTTCCATCTCTCCCTCCTAAGTCGTGTGTACATTTGGGTCCACCTCACTTACATGATCACCTCTCAACTCAAGAGTCCTCAACTCAAGTACAAGCCTACAAGCAAGCAACCAAGTGTCCCCATACCATTTAGGGCTCAACACCCTCCTCCAAGATGCCCAATGTTCCTTCTCTAAGGCAAGTCATCCTCCCAAGTAAGAAACCACCCTCCATGTGTTGACTACATGAAGAAGTCACCAAGCTCCATAGTGTTGAGGAGAAGATATGAAATGATCTTACTCAAGAATTTTCAGATCTTGCTTGGCTAATGCAAGATAGACGAGAATATCACCCTATGTTTATAGCCTCAAAAATTGTTTCCCAATCCACAAGTATTAGTTACAAGGGCTTAGGCTGATTTTTTAGAATAAAAGATTGTTGTAAAATTCAACATTTTTATATAATTTTCTAAATATAACAAATGCAAAAGTAAATGTGGAGACAAAAGGAAAAATACCAAGTCAATTATTAACACAGATGAGACAGAATGGCAATCTCTTATTTCATTCCAAGAAATCAAAAGAATTGTTCTCTTTACAAAAATCCTTGAGGGAGTTTGGACCAAAGTCAAACTTAGATATCCCCGATGAAAACCATACAAAAGGACTATGACAAGAAGTAAAAAACCGATCTTTCAAAGTCGGGTCAGCTTGCCACAAATTGCTTCCCACTTGACTCTACAATATATCCTTTATTAGTCATGAAATTTAATTCATAGACAGACAAGTCTACATAGACAATCAAAGATAGATCGACACCTCTGAAAACAAGTGTCTGAATGACGTAATTCAGCCTTGAATCCGGTTGTCTAAAATAGGACCCTTAGTATGCTTTCTCCTTCTATTCTCCTCTTGTTCTTCCTTCTCTTTTTTCTTTTATTCATCCCAAATTAGTTGAATTAGTTCAACTACCTCTTTTAGTTAAGTTAATTAAAACTCAACTAACTTTTAGTTTAGGGGAAGAATTAATATAATAATAATTATAAGGGTTCTTTAATAAATAATAACTAGTAGGTGGGACCCCTTGTGACTCCCTTTAGTTTCTTAACAAAAATAAACATAACTAGTCAATCAATCAAACACATCTCTCCTTGTGGCTCCCATAATCATTCTCGTAATTAGAAAATTAAATATCAATGATATTTTTAATCATATCCAAAATATCCAAAAAATAGTATGATGTCCAAAAACTTCAGCAGTCCAATGTTCTCAATAAAACAATAATAAAATATACTCAAAACCGTATTTTCCACTTTGGGAGGCAATTTTCCCTTTGTTGTTGCTATCTCCTTTTGACTTTCCTGAATTAGCCTTATGTTGTGTGGATCATTGAGGCTTGATCTCACTGATGACATGAGAACAGTCATCTCTCAAGTGCATGTGGGATGAAACAAATTTGGCTGAATCACCTGAGGGAGAGGAGAGGGCAGCAACAGCTTTTCCTTTGTCATGCATGTGGTGGGCTTCGATTTTGAGTATTTTTCTTGCATGGGAGGACTGTACAGGTGAGTGTGCAGGGGCAATCTGAACATTTGGGTTAATGGGTGGAGGAGGAGCAGGTAGAGACAAATTTGGCCAGCCACGATGTTGGGAGACTATTGGGTGAACAATCTCCTGCCATTCGTCATTCTCGGGAACTTCAAGTTGCAATGAAACATGAGGGGGTACAAGTATACCAGGGACATGTTGGGGTTGGAAGGGAGGCCTCTCTGGTCTAGGTTGGACTACCCCTTGTCCAATCCAATTGAAAAATCTAGCTTGGAAGAGTTGGTTTAACTCTTGAGGATATGCATCAAAATGTATTCAGAATTTTGGCCTTCTAGGCCCTTTGTTCCAATTCCCTCTACCCCTGTTATTTCGGCCATGACTTCCTCTGCTGAAGAAGCTCATCCTATATGTAGCGTTTACTAGCAACTAGATTCTTAAACAAACCATACGTGACATCTCTTAATATGAAACAAAGTTTGGCTCAGCAATCACATCAGACCCATGCAATCCAATCCATAATATTCATTTAATAATTGTCAATGAGCAGGGGGTGAATAAGGGTTTTGGGATATCTAAGGGGGTTGTATTAAGCGAAAAAATGAGAAAATGAAATGGAGTAAGAACATGATTACTGCTCGACAATTCATTAAACAATCGACTATGCAACAATAACCAAATCATAATAGTTGTGATCCACCTCTATGTTATTTATTAATCACTATAATAGAGAATTTTAATTTAGTTTTAAGGGTGTGCAAAATGAATCTGGGATTGTGAGGGGATTCGTAATGAGCAAAAAAGTGAGAAAATGATAGGGAATTTAATGGATATTGTTCATAAAATAAATTAAATAATTCAACAATCATAACTCTGTTCAAAATCAATCCAAAAAGCACCAACATTCGTTGTTACTCAATTGTATACCAAACTGCTTGTTGTTTCAATAATTAAATTTCCCAACATTCCTTAATTTATAACAGTTTATTCAATCATAACTTATAAAAACTTTTCCCATTCAATAGTACTATTTAATACAACGTTTATCCCTTCTTCTTCTTCTTCTTCTTTTAAAATAATCAAAACATGCACAGCAATATGCTCAACATCTATCCCTGATAATCCATAATGCACCATGATAAACAATCAACATCCATTATTTTCCAATCAAAAATCTGTTAGAATATAGAAGATTGTGTGCTCATTTTACCATTGAGGATACCGTCGTCACCCAACCATAGGCCTAAGCCACCCTCCGAGCACCTTAACCTTGACTGAGAATTACTCCAGAAGCAAACCCTAGCCTAGATAGCCAAACAAGGTGTAGCGCATCTTCCTCCAAGGATAGCACACCAACAATAGCTAATCAGATATTCCAAACCATAGCCAAGAGATAGTCCAAGCCAATACTGAAAACTAGCTGCTATTGCAGCTGCACCTGCAACCCTCCTCCACATGTGCACACCAAACTGGGAACTGCAATTCTGAGATGTTGTCAAATGAGAACTGGTGCCATGTATTTATACTGGTTCTGCCAGATTTGTTGGGGATGACTTCTCCTTTTGGATATGTGTATGTTCATTATATTATTATTATTTCTGGTCGACTTCTTCTCTTGGAGGCTAATAACCTAAAATTAATTATCTTCTTGAGATGAAAAGACTTCTAGGGTTATTAACCAACTCATTAGGGATTTATCTTGCTTTCCAAAGTCTTCTATTCTCATCAGGTTCACACGTGGAGGTAAATACCTCCCGCAGCTACCATAATATTAACACTCCCTCCTAGCTAGGGAGGTATTATAGGTAATGGTATTGAGCACAAAACATACCATTTACCCGGTAGCATCAAGATAGTCATCTAGACTATCTCATGACTAGATCATGAGCATCACCATCACCATCAGTTGCATCATCTCTCGAAACCATACTTCATCTGAGTAATTAGACATGATGTTGGATAAGTCACTCTCACCATAGAGTGATACAAGAAGAGTAAATACTCTGCATTATTTTCTGTCTGGAAAATCTCTGTTCATCATGTGTCTGGATTATGATTATCTCCAATAAATTGTTGATAGTCTTCAAGGCAATTAGAGAAAGGATAGAACACAACTATGTCTATTCATAGTAGTACATAACTACAATCCAGTGGTACACTACCACACCAAGTAACACATAAGTACTTGATCAGAAATGTATGGTTGTGAACAGTGGAACATATCCGCCACAGTAGTCCTCATCTACTGTCATACAGTCTTCATAACAAACATCTGATAGCAACCTTCATAGAAACAATGTTATGATATAAACTGATTTGTCTGGGCCAATCTTTCACTCACATCTGTGAGCTATGAAAAAATATCTGCCTCAAAATAGTGGAACATATCCACCATAGTAGTATATCTCTACTGTCTGGAGACAAGTAGTCTCCATAACAATCATCTGATGCCATCCTGCACAGAAAATATTTTTAAAAATAAACTGAATCATATGGGCCAATCTTTCACTTCACGTTTGTGAGGTTTGAAAGAATATATGCCCTCATCAGCAATGGGCTATCTGTCCTATTCTTCTCAAACAAAGAAGAAGGATTGTTTCTGATTTCTGAGCATGGACCATTCCTCACCCTGGGCCATTCTTCCTACACTAATCAAAGTGCACCCTAGACAAAATGTATAAACCCTAAGGAATGTCTAAGTCTTGACCAATTCCTCACCCTGGGCCATTCCTCCTACACTAATCAAAGTGTGCCCTGGAGAGAATGTATAAACCCTAAGGAATGTCTGAGTCTGGACCATTCCTCACCCTGGGCCATTCCTCCTACACTAATCAAAGTGCACCTTGGAGAGAATGTATAACCCTAAGGAATGTATGTCCATGATTGTTGAACCTGGACCATTCCTCACCCTGGGCCATTCCTCCTACACTAATCAAATTGCACCCTAGAGAGAAGTATAAACCCTAAGGAATCATTGTCCGGACCATTTCCTCCATTAACCACAAGAGGAAAAGACTGTCCTGCATCAACCTCCAAAACGGACCATTCCTCATGTTAACCACAATGAGAAATCGTTGTCCGGTGAGGTGGGTCAGTCTTCCTGAGTAACCCTCAAGAAGAGAGACTACCCTAGATCACTCCCCATGTTAACCACAATGGGAAGTCACTGACTATGATACATCAACAATCAGACTACTTTCTATGTTAACCACAATGGAAAGTGAATGTCTGTTAGAAGTCTCAATCCACATTCCGAACAGGAAAGCATCTGTCCAAGATGGACTATTTTTCAAATTTAAAGAAGAATGTCTTCAATAATGTTTTCAGTGCTCCCTCCTAACTTGGAGAGTCATTTCTTCCTTTTTCAATAAGAAGGAGGTTGTTTCCACGAGCTCTAGCTTGAGTACGCAAACTCTTTCATCTTGGATAGAAGCTTTACCAAAATGTCTGCTTATTTTCTCATTTGTGGAGATATGTATTTGGAGAATCATTTTCTCCTTTCTGGAATTCATCATGGATAATGTAATTCTTGATTTCAAATGTACTTTAGTCTGGAACATTGTTAAGGCTTCATGTAGATCTGAGCAATAGAGTATAAGATAGTTGGAAAACTGGAACATATTTATGTGGTACTTCCTCTGTCATCGTGAGATCTGATCTACTGAGTAGTCATCTTGATGTTATAGGAAATCTTCACCACGCTTCTGCTGTGCATTGGAGGTTCTCCACCAAGTTGTCTTCTTATATCTGCGTACAGGAGTCTCTTCCTGGTATGCCTCAAGGTTTTATATTTCTCTTCATATATTATTTATTCAATTTCTCTGGAGAACATTCTTTGTATTCATTTGATGTAGAACTTCAACTCATGGATGTTGTGGATGATATAATGACTTATGTAGAGATAAGTCTAGTGTACCGGAACAAGTAATCATCATAGTCTTCTCCCTTCGTCTGGGAGAACCTCTAGTTCTAGATCTTCGCAATGCTATCATTCATCACGACTTTCAGTTCCTCTGCTTGATTGCTTTTATTGAGTTTATATCAGGCTGACAGTCTTATGATTCTTGATACAATGACTGGTTGTTCTGGATTTTCTTTCTTTCTTGGAATCTTCATGTGTTTCTTTAGTTCTCGGGTCTTATAGATTCCATGCCCTAGAGATTCCATTTCTTCCTTTCATCATAGGATCACGGATCTGGATGGACAACCAAGAATACTTTTAAGGCTTCTCTTTGAAGAAGTCTTCTTCTACGGTTGAACCGAACACGTACTTTCTTTCATGGCTGCTACCATGGATATATATATATATATCATCATCTTCAATGGATCATAGGATTATCTCCCTCCTAACCCTTGCTTCATGTAGGAGTGCATATAATCAGCTCCCTCCATCTAACAGAGTTCACGCTTCCATCTGCATCCTTATTGTCTTCTGCACTATATAATTGGCTCTCTTGTCTAACAAAGTCCATGCTTTCGTCTTGTTATCTTCTACAAAACGTCATAAGTCTTTTTCCAATTTCCTCTCGGTTGCTGACTTCTTTCTGTCTTTGCTTCTTCTAAGTCTTTTCATGATTGATTCGGCTTATCTTGCAATGGCTTCCGCATGATTTTTGTTTGATTCTTTCATGTGTATTATCTAATGATATATATTTTCATCTTGTTTTTTCTTTCATAGGTATAGTTCTTCTTGGAACACATTATCTTCCAAGAGATAGATATACAAGATATGTACAGAGACGATGCAAACAAGATATGTACAAGAAATAAGAAGAGTGGTGTTACCTTTTAGAAGAAGAAGTCTCTTCCATCCTGCTTAGTCTTCTTTGTAGGTTCCTTTTCTTCGGCAATCGATGCTTCGTGTTTCTCCTTCCTTTTCTTTAGCTTGGGACACTGATTCTTGTAGTGACCATACTTTTGACAGTTGAAGCATTGTACTTTTGGAATGTCTTTCTCTTGATTTGGCTTCCTCCTTGAACCAAACTTCCTTTTGTTCCTGAAGTTCTTGAATCTTGTTGTGAAGGCTTGATCATCGTACTTCTTTTGGGGTTTCTCTTTTGCATTGATCCTTGATTCTTCTTGAGCACAGCAAGTCCAAAGTTCTTCAAATATCGGATACTCCTTCCTTCTGTCCATGCTTGCGGCAAATGCATCCCATGTCTTCGGAAGACCATTGAGTACTTTTTTCACTAATTCCTTCTCTGAGGTGATCTCTTCAATATCTTGTAGTTGATATCTTAACTGGGAGATCCTTACAAAGTATGATGTTATGTTGTCATCCTTATTCATCTTCATGTTACGGAGCTCATTCTTCAGACTCATAACTTGTCCGATGTTTTTGACTGAGAAGAGATTTGTTAGGGCATCATACATCTTCTTTGATGAGTCAAGATGGGAAGTGTAGGGTATCAAGTGATATTTTATAGAATCCACTATGATACTCATGGCATTGATGTCAACATCCTTGAACTTCTCCATAGCTGCAACGTTTTGCGGTTCCTTCTCTTCTCCTTCTTCAAACTCTGGCTTCACGATCTTTCCTTTCACAATATCCAACACTTTATTCTTAGCAAGGATGAGGTCAATCCTTTTCTTCCATGCTTTGAAGTTAGAGGCTCCATCTAACTTGTTCTCAGACTTCATAGAGTTTGTCATGGCTGCTTGACTTGGTCAAACCCTAGATTTGACCAGAAATCCAAACTTCACGTCTTGGCCTTCTGAGAGTTCCAGGAGATGTGCTAGGCTAGGGTGCATTGATCTATCTAAATATTAGGTCAATCCATTCACTTAAGGTGCCTCAACAAGAGGATTAGGGTTTCTGCAACAGCTCCTGCTAGTAACCCTAGCGACAGTGTCCTGGAAGTTTCTTATGCTAGTAACCCTTGCAGAAGTTCCTCAGCGAGATCAATATCCTAGTGGCTATGATTCCTTCCAGCATTTAGACTTAATGAAGGAGGTGTGGGCCCATAACCTGTTAGAATATAGAAGATTGTGTGCTCATTTTACCATTGACGATACCCTCGTCATCCAACCATAGGCCTAAGCCACCCTCCGAGCACCTTAACCTTGACTGAGAATTACTCCGGAAGCAAACCCTAGGCTAGATAGCCAAACAAGGTGTATCACATCTTCGTCCAAGGATAGCGCACCAACAATAGTTGATCATATAGTCCAAACCCTAGCCAAGAGATAGTCCAAGCCAATACTGAAAACTAGTTGTTGTTGCAGCTGCACCTTCAACCCTCCTCCACATGTGCGCACCAAACTGGGAATTGCAGTGCGCACCAAACTGGGAACTGCAATTCTGAGATGTTGTCAAATGAGAACTGGCGCCCTATATTTATATTGGTTCTACAGATTTGTTGGGGCAGACTTATCCTTCTGGATATGTGTCTGTTCAGTATATTATTATTATTTCTGGTCGACTTCTTCTCTTGGAGGCTAATAACCTAAAATTAATTATCTTCTTGAGCTAACAAGACTTCTAGGGTTATTAGACAACTCATTAGGGTTTTCTCTTTATTTCCAGAGTCTTCTATTCTCATTAGGTTCACACGTGGAGGTAAATACCTCCCGCGGCTACCATAATATAAACATGCACAGCAATATGCTCAACATCTATCCCTGATAATCCATAATGCACCATGATAAACAATGAACATCCATTATTTTCAAATCAACAATCGAACCCAATTAAAAATGTACACATGTGTCTTTCTAAAAACGTGGACAGACTTAAAAGCATGCACGATCATACACAGGACTTCAATTAATCAATCGACAAAATCTTGAAACAACAATAGTCAATCAAACATAAACCCCGAGCTTGAACTCTGTGGGCATAACTTCTTTTTTTAACAATTGATAGTCTGCGCGATGTTTCCAATATAACCAACCATATATGAGCGAACAGAACTCGATTGACACACATGAATCATTTTTTACCTTGCCAGAACCCTGATCAGGCTCAGTAAAATTTACACAAGTGTCTTCTTATCCAATCAAGACCACACAGGATAAAACACAATGAGTGATACCATCGAATGGGAAGACAGCCCTCGACTGTATGCAACTACTCTTTTTCATTCTTATTTGTTCAAACAATTTTATCATAGAAGGACTAGACAGAGACTCGACGAGAGATCATGTGTCTTTCAAGACTTCCATAAAAATTTAACTGATAACCAATACTTGAAAACCCCAGAAGGTGCTCGAGGAGAGAAAAGACAAGTCAGACTCTAAATCGGGCTATGTCAAAAACAAATGTAGGGAGGCAACAAGAGCTTGTTTATCTTTTTAAACAAAAACACAAAGACTTGACAGTCTTCCAAGGCTTATATCCAATTTTCCATCGATTAACAACCACAGGCCAAAATACATTTTGAGAAGACACAACAGTGAGCCATACAGCCCTTACTTATTACTCCAAGCCATTAACGGAACCAATAGTTAACACCCGAGGAGAGCAAAGATAGTAAGAGTAAAATAACCTGGTGCACACAGTGTGTCTAACACTTGCAGAGACGAGGGTTAACTTAACAGTGGTGGGTATCCAAACACAGCGAGACAATGTCTCTTTTGAATCACCCAGGAGGTTAATAACTTTTGACAACCATTGACAATGAGCCCACATACATCATCATAGTGGGAATGATAGGGGTGATGTGTGGAACCCTTCGCATCTCATATCCATTAAACACACAGGCATGTATTAATATTCGGGTGACCAAGATTGGACCTTTGGAAAGATTTTGACGAAAAGACAGTCAGGAACGAGCTATAACAACAGTTTGGGATTCGATAAAAGAATACACCAATGTTGGAAATTTCTCTGCAACTGGGTAAGGATTACCACAATGACTGAGAGGGAACGAGTTAACCGACAGTGATACACAGAACAAAAACCCTCAATCATCAACCCAGATCCATATCACGCCATTGTTACTATTATTCAACAGAGACTCATATAAAAACCACACTGACCAAGCAACAACCAACGCACAACTTAATAATACCCATTCCTTTGCTTGCAATTTCCAACATTTTACAGTCATCACAGAGAGCCATAACACTGCATTTACACACAGTCGAAAATCTCAAGAACACACAAAATCCAAGCATCATTGAGCCACCATTTAGTTCATACAACAGAGAATACATAATGGATGGAGAGAAAAGAATCATACATGTGGTAAAAACTCTTAAATGGTGAGTTGTCCAAGCTTTCTCTTCCAAAAACCTGAAAATGTGGAGCTTCGCAACCAACAGAGCAAAATTGTAACAGTGGAACAATGTTAGGGTGACGGGCGATAGGGAAGGTTTAGAGGGACTTGCAGTAAATGCACATCGCTTCCATCACATTCAATTCGAAGTATGAGACAGCCCAATAAGCATAAAATTCACCAATAATCAAGCCATATAACTAATGCATAATCAATTCCAAACCATCGTGATATTTGAGACAATATCCATTACATAGTGCGCCACCCAAGATAGTTTACACGTTAACCCTTACCATAACTCCACGCAATAATCCATATTAATAATGATATATGCACCTCCATTCGAATCTAATGAAATTCACATAGTCTATTAACCAAACAAATAGCATAACAACGAGGACTAAGACTAGTATCCATGAACTCTTTCATTCGAAATTTGCATCTAATATTTTATTATAGCTCAAATACATAGTTTCTTCCCTTTTGTTTGAACTATAGAACTTTTCCATAATTTCCTTTTGTTTTGATCATGCTACCATTAAGTATCCCTTGCATATATGTGGCTAAGTAATAAACATAAGAATTAGTAACAAGGTTATAACATAGCAACTGTAAACAACATGATCATCATACCCATAGAACATGTTCAATGTCGCAAGTGATTACCAAAATCATTCCACAATAATGTATTATCCACTTATTATCACGCCAAATGAAACTAAGACTACATCGTCAAAAATGTAGGATTGTGTAGGTGACATCACAACAGCAGTAAAACATGTGTAATATGTCTATCCTTGTGCCACTAGTCTACAAGGGGGTCCCACCTACCAGTATTATATTATTAGCATAGTTAAATAATAGCGCTTTAGCAATACTTTGCGGGCAGAATTCATCGTTACGATTTTAATCGTCAAAAAACTGGCGAATCCACAAGTAAATCTGTTTCCAACATATTAAGAACTCGGAATGTTTGTCTTCGCAGGTCAAGTAACATCAGATCAAGAAAATATAAATCAAAATGATTATGCAACAGGGGGAAGTGAGCGGATTTAAGGGGAAAATGACCAGGAATTTGGGAATAACTCATGAAAAGTGTTAAGTATGAGGGGGTTTATCCTTGTAAGCATAATCATTCTACTGAAAAAAATGTTCTTGACTTCAAGGAAAAAAAAATTCTAAACTGCTCTTTTGAATCTTGAAATGGATGAAGAAAATGAAAGTATAAGAGGGATAAAACCAACTATCTTATAAAACAGCAGTGGAAGCAGATAATGATTTCAATAATGATTTCAAGGGGAACATCATGACAGATTTGTAACTTGATTGTTATTGATTAACAATACTTTGCAGAAGCGTCGTTCTGGCAAAACTGATCCAAAATTTTATTTTGACAAGAAATGAAATCAAAAAGAATAAAAAGCAAGAAATGTTATAGCATAAATGAAATAACTAGAAATGAAGTGACAGAAATGTAAAAACAGAAATAAAAACTACTATAATACAAAAACCATTCCATACAACATTAAACTTTTCAAGTTGGTTCCACATAATGTTTTAAGTGGGAACTGTTAGTGTTGTAGGAAAACAATTGCTCTTGTAATTCCTTTAGAATGTAAGAATTTGCGCCTAGGACAAAAGCAATCTTTAAAGGACTCGGCCATAATTTTTGAAACTTTGAATGCCTTCCTCTATCAGCATGAGCTGAATCCCACAACAGTACCTTCTCATTGACTTTAAATTTGACACCCTTGACACTCTTGTTGAAATATTTTTTAACAATCTGTTGTCTTCTCTTTATATTATCCAAGGCAAGTGTTCTTTACTCCTCTAAAGCCAAGAGTGCATTCATTCTTTGAGAGACATCAGAAGAAATTAATTCTTCGACCTGTAGGATTAATCTTAAGGAGGAAAGTTACAGCTCAATAGGAAGAATGGTTTCTTGACCATAAACAAGTTGGAAAGGAGTGCAACCAGTACTCACCTTGGTGGTAGTTCGATCTGCCCAAAGGGCGTAAGTGAGGAGAGTGTGCCATTGACGAGGATTATCTTCAATGAGCCTTTTGATAATTCTTACCAAATTCTTATTGGTAGACTCGGTCTGCCAATTTCCTTGGGGATAATAAGATAATGAGGTAAAATGTTTAACCCCCAACTTAGCAAAAAATTGGGTCAGCTTAGCAGAAATAAAAGTAGCACCATTGTCTGTAATAATTTCCAAAGGAAGACCAAATATGGAAAAAATAATATCTTCAAGGAAAGAAATCACCTACTCATTTTGCGAATGTTTAAGCGGGACATCTTCAGTCCATTTCGTAAAATCGTCTGAGGTTGTAAAGATAAAGACTTGCCATGCTGCAGACGGAGGATTACTAGGACCAATAAAGTCTAAACCCCATTTTGAAAAAGGAAACTCTGAGAGGACAGGTTATAAAGGCATGGCTGAAAGGCGTTCTTTCCCAGCAAACTTCTAGTATTTGTCACAAGATCTCGAAAAAACATAAGAATCACGAAAGATTGAAGGCCAATAATACCCTTTTCTGATAATCTTAAAAGTAGTGGTTTTAGCAGAAAAATGACCTCCTACATAAATAACAGAATTTGAAGAACCATGAGTCTCTTGTAACAATTTTTGTGCTTCCTCATTGTTCACACAGCGAAGCAACATACCATCGGTAGATCTTCTAAACAAGAAGTCTCCTATAATGACGTATCTAGCATATTCGAGATGGATCCTTCTAATTTGATGAGTGTCTAAGTTATCTGGAAATCTTTGATTTTGCAAGTAGTAAACCAAATTTTATACCAAGGATGTTCAGACACAAGAAGGATTTGATTGTCAATGTAGAACAGTGTTGATAGAGAGCTATCATATTCATCAATTTCTTCACTCATTTCAGCATGTTGAGCTAAGTGAAGGGATAAGTCACATCCCTTGATGGTGTTAGAAGTCACGATAGTTAAATCATGCTCCTAAATCTTGGCAAGTCAATGTGCAAGCTTCCCTGAAAGATAATTATGTGAGAGAAAAAACTTTACAGTGGGTAAAGGGACTTTTACCAACGTGTTCTTACCTAAGATAAAGTGGCGAAATTTTTCAACGGATTTAACAAGAGCGAAAGCATGCTTTTCAATAAAAGAATATTTAAACTCATCATCATACAAGTTTTGACTCATGTAAGCCACTATTTTTTCATTACCTTGGTCATGACATTGCATGAGGATAGCAGAAATTGCTTCCTCTGTGGCATTAGTATATATCATAAATTCTTTCTCAAAATACGGCTTTGCCAAAACCGGTGTAGAACTGAGTGCTTTCTTGATCCCTACAAAATCATTTTCGACATCATTTTTCCAAGAAAATGAATGATCTTTCTTAATAAGATTATGAATTGGCTTGACCATTACAGTAAAATTAGGAACAAACCTACGAACAAAGTTAATAACACCCATAAAAGTTTGAACCTCCTTCTTGGAAGTGGGAGCAGGAAGATTTAGGATAGCATCAATCCTTTCAGGATCAATGCTTATTCCTGAATCGGATACAATGTGTCTAAGGATCTTGCCCTTGGTAACGCCAAAAATAGACTTAGAAGGATTTAGAGAAATGTCAAATTTCATGCATCGCATAAGAACTCATTTAAGATGACCAAAATGATCTGATCAATTTTTATAATAAACGGTTAAGTCATCAAGATAAATCTGAATAATTTTACCGATCAAATTGTCAAAAGATATTTGCATAGCTCTTTGAAAAGTAGCACCTGCATTAGATAAGCCAAAAGGCATACGTTCATAATAAAAAGTGCCCCAACGATAAATAAAAGTGGTTTTATATTTATATGTCATCTTTACCTTGACTTGATTGTAACCAGAAAAACCATCAAGTAAGGACATCATCTGTGACCCTGCAACTTGTTGCAAATTCATTTCCATATTAGGGAGAGGAAAGTGATCTTTTATACTAGCCCTATTCAATGCACGAAAATCTACGCATAATCTGATATGACCAGTTTTTTTCCGAATGGGAACCAAATTGGAAACCCATTCAAAATACTTAACCGGGGAAATGATCCCAACCTTCAAGAGTTTTTCCAAATCCTTTTGAATAGTTGCTTCCAGTGCAGGGTTAATGGGTCTTTGTTTTTTCCTAACTGGTTTTATACCTTCCTTGATAGGAATGGCATGTTGTATAAGAGTAGGATCAAAACCACGAATATCCTCATAAGACCAAGCAAAAACATCTTGAATTTCACCAAACAGCTTAGCGAAATCCAATTTTTCTTCATCAGAACATTGGGCACCTATTTTAACATTCTTAAGAGACTCGAGTGTTCCAATGTTCAAGGAAATGGTTTCACCCACTTTCCTTTTCGACTCTTCTTTATGTTTCTCTTCGTTGCCTACATCACACGATGAAAATGAACTTTCTAGAGGATTCAAGCCTTTAGGAATTTTGTTATCTTCCATCGATATAATTTCCTTAGGCTTATAAGGTTCATTTTGGCACAGATGCTCTCGTCACTAGGGAAGACCTGTCATGGATCTATGTTGTCAGGGATGTGCGGATGATACAGAGATTGAAAGGTACAACCAGGCCTTTGTGGCAGAATTTTTCGAGTAGGAGAGGCTACAAAAACAGCTAACCTATCAGCCATTGAGTTCAATTCCCTTTTAACATGAGTGATGTTGAAAGATAGTAAGTTCGAGATAAGTTCCCAAACAGTTTAGGTTTAACGTTTCATTAAATTGTTGCTAGGAGAGTATAAATTACGTACAAGGTTTACAACAATTTCGAAATCCCCAAAAACTGTAAGGTGACTACAACCAAGATTATAGGCATTTTCAATGCCTAGCAATAATGCTTCAAATTCAGTGACATTGTTTGTGCAAGAAAACTCTAACCTATAGGAAAAGTTATGAATCTTACCCATAGGAGAGTACAAGATAATACAAGCTTTGTTTCCTTCATTGGAGCATGAACCATCAAAGTGCATATGCCACATCCCATCCTCTAAGTCGATTTGTTCCAAGGTAGTGTTGTCCTCGTCTGCAAAGATGGAATACACTCCTAGGTCCTCCTTGATATAATTCACATTAGGTTGTGGGATGCTTTCTTTGTAAGGTGAAATTCTCCCCTCTCTTAGGACTATGATGTTTTTACCATTCCGAGGAAGGGATAAGTGTGTCTCGTCGAGTGAGAGGTATCCACCTGTCAAATCTTGTCAATCTCTTCCTAAGATGATCGAGTAATTACTCACTGGGATATCTATTACTTGAATATTAAGGGTTGTCCTTATTTCAGGATGCATGCACAAAACCAAGGTCCCGTCCTTGATTTCACCTATGGTCGTTTGTTGTAAACTATTATAAGAGAGCATGCTTCGAGCGTTTTCATTTGTACAAGACAATACTACATCTTCCATAATAATTTTTGACATTACACTTGGGCCCGAACCGTCGTCAATGAGACAACAATGAGTAATCTTATCCATAATCTTTACAGAAATATAAAACGAGGGGTTTTTTACATGGTGTCTAAAGTTATCTACACCTACTTTATTTACAGACGAATCCTCTTCATCTACCTCTTCAGAGAGGTTGGCTACAATGGAAGCTTTTCCTTCCATGAAATTTTTTAGATGCTTCTATTGCTGAGGGATGGCAACCATGTCTAAGAGGATAGCATCTGCTTTAATGTTGGCCAACTAATTTATAATATTGTATTTGGAAGAGGGGATAGTTCCTTGATTGTCCAGAGCCTTAGGAACCTGAACAGTATCAGCTGGTGAAGATGAGCTTGGGCTAGAACAAGTGCGAGGAGGATCATATTTGCTTTTTGGAGCATAGGATTTATTCCTAGTATTTATGATCATGACATCCTCTGGCTCTACAAAGTCTAGGGAAGCAATAGTAGTTTCAGGTCTTTTACCAAAGATTTTATCTCTGGAACTCTTCTTTACCTCACTTGTACTTTCCTCATGGTGTTCTTCGCAAAATTTACACCAACTACGAGGCATGATAGATTTAGGTTGAAAATTGTTTTCATTTGGATTTCTAAAGGGGGGTGCAGAAGAAGATGAATCTCCAGGGGTAAGAGAGGGGACATTTCCTTTCTTCTCGTACGCTATCATTCGATTATTCATATATTTTACAAGTTGTAAGAGGGAAGACATGTATGTCTGTTTAAGTAAGTCTCCCCCAGGAAGACTTGTTCTTTCAAGTTGTTCTTCATACTCTAAACAAGTGTGCAGAGTGGAACCAAGGTTATCAATGGCCTTTTCCTCAAGCCTATGACGGTATGGGGCAAGTAATGCATTATAATAGCGGCTTGGTTCTGAGGGCGAACGAGTTCAGGGATTCGGTTATATAATTTGGTGAAACACAAGTTGAAGGAATTGGTAGTCTAGCCATCCTTATAAGCGATGTTATTGTACTCCCGTAACTACTCAGATGGGATTTTGGATTGCCCATAGATATATTTGAGTCAATAGACTAACTCCTCCCAAGTAGACAAAATCTTAGGAGGGAGGTCAAAGAAATCGGTTGCAGCCTTCCCTTCAAGGGAATTCACAAATAAGCGCATACAAGTGTCGTTATCATTGGCTCCTATGTTCTGATAGGCATTAGAAAATGCCACCAAGTGTTCATTCGCAGTCATAGTGTTATTCCCTGAAAACCTAGGGATATTCTCTTTGAATTTAGGAAGTGAATGAGTAGCAGGTGCTAGGTTAAGAGGGGAGGAAACATGCCACGGAGTAGTTGTCGCATCTTCTTCAAAATAAAAAAACCCATACTTTTTTATGACCTTGGTGGGGTTTGTAATAGATTGGACAGGAACTTGGTGACTATATAAGCTACCAATCACTAACGAGGCTGAAGGTTGAGATGAAGAAGCACCTCCAGTGCCACCAAAGCCACCACTAGATGCCATCTTGTGAACAATAGGTAAGGGAGAGAAAGATGAACTAGATTAATCACACAAAGTTCTCCTTGGAGCACTTTGTTGGGCTGACAAAACAACGTTTCTTCTTCCTATTTCAGCAATAGGGTTGATCTCAGGTGATAAACCTCTTCTTATCCTAGAGATACGAGGGTCTAAGGACATGAAAATAAGGTCAAAACTCTAGGAAAAAGAAAGCTATGGATGATTCATAGGTTGTCTTTGCCTAGATTCCCAACGTTCTCGGACACTTATGTCTTGTTCAATCGTTTCCCATGAGTGATTAAGCTCAACCCGGGTATTAGCGGTATCTAACATGGTATTAAACAATTTTAAAGCAATGATGGTCTGATATTGAAGATCGGGCTCAATATTGGGTTGCCTTGCAACAAGTACAGTCATGAAGAAAAGAAAGATTCAAAGGATCAATATCAGAAATGTAAATGTATTCAATGATAATCAAGCATAAAAACAACCAGAGAGATATGGAAGATCTCCCCGGTATGGTCGCCAAAATAAATGTTGAGGAGAAGATGAAATCATCTTACTCAAGCATTTTTGGATCTTGCTTGGCTAAGGCAAGATAGACGGGAATATCACCCTATGTTTATCGCCTCAAAAATTGTTTCCCATTCCACAAGTATTAGTTACAAGGGCTTAAGCTGATTTTTTAGAATAAAATATTGTTGTAAAATTCAACATTTTTTTATAATTTTTTGAATATAACAGATGAAAAAGTAAATGTGGAGACAAAAGAAAAAATACCAAGTCACATATTAACACAGATGAGACAGAATAACAATCGCTTATTTCATCCCAAGAAATCAAAAGAATCGTTCCCTTTACAAAAATCCCTGAGGGAATTTGGACCAAAGTCAAACTTAGATATCCCCGATGAAAACCATACAAAAGGACTCTGACAGGAAGTAAAAAACTGAACTCAAAAAGTTGGATCAGCTTCCCACAGATTGTTGCCCACTTGACTCTGCACAATATCCTTTATTAGTCATGAAATTTAATTCATAAACAGACAAGTCTACACAGACTATCAAAGATAGATCAACACCTCTGAAAACAAGTGTCTGAATGATGCAATTCAGCCTTGAATCTTGTTTTCTACAATAGGACCCTTAGTATGCTTTCTCCTTCTATTATCCTCTTGTTCTTCCTTCTCATTTTTCTTTTATGCATCCCAAATTAGTTGAAGTAGTTCAACTACCTCTTTTAGTTAAGTTAATTAAAACTAAACTAACTTTTAGTTTAGGGGGAGAATTAATATAACAATAATTATGAGGGTTTTTTAATAAATAATAACTAGTAGGTGGGACCCCTTGTGACTCCCTTTAGTTTATTAACAAAAATAAACATAATTATTCAATCAATCAAACACATCCCTCCTTGTGGCTCCCATAATCATTCTCATCATTTGAAAATTAAA
>ML783558.1:1136421-1177855 GCA_009831015.1 Picea engelmannii | reverse complement strand
TTCTCAGTTTACCATCAGATCAAAATAGCTCCAGAGGATAGGTATAAGACTACCTTTGCTACAAAATGGGGTTCCTACCAATACACAGTCATGCCCTTTGGATTGAAGAATGCACCAACTATCTTTTCAAGGGTAGTCATAGCAATTTTTAAGGAATTTATACATCATTTTTTAGAAGTATCTCTGGATGAGTGGACTATGTATAGTATTTTTAAAGATCATGTAGAAGTTTTAAAACTAATGTTGGAAAGATGCAAGCAATGTCAGATATCATTAAACATCAAGAAATGCATTTTTGGAACACATTTTTGGATATTGTTGGGACATATGGTGTGCAAACAGGGTTTATCGGTTAACCCTACTAAGATTGTTTTCATTGTGAACTTACCACCACCAAAGTCAGTGCATTAGTTAAGATCCACACTGGGACATACATGCTACTACAAGAAGTTTATAACGTGGTATGTACATATTAATGCACTAATGGAAAAATTATTGAAGAAGGATACTCAATTTCAGTGGAATGAGGATTGTCGGCAAGGATTGGATACTCTAAAGGAAAAGATGGTGACAACACCTATATTATTGTTTCCATATTGGGAAAAGACATTTCATGTGCATGTGTATGCATCAGCAATAACACTCGGAGCAATTATGGCACAACCAGGAGCAGGGGACTTAGATCATCATATATCCTTTGCAAGCAGGAAGTTATCAAAATATGATCAGAATTACAACACCACAGAAACAGAAGACCTAGCCATGGTTTATGCACTTAAAAAATTTAGACATTATTTATCGGGCAAGCATTTTAAAATGTTCCCAGATCATTCTGCCCACAAATATCTAGTCAACAAGCCAGTGTTGGGGGGGAGGATCTATAGATGGTTGTTACTATTCCAAGAATTTGATTTTGAAGTAATAGTCAAACCAGGGAAGTTGAATGCAGGACCTGATCACTTGTCAAGGGTAACCAATGAAAAATGACCTACTAACATGGAAGACAACTTCCTTGATGAACAGTTATTTTCAATACAGGTAATTGATGAATATTTTATTAATATCATTAAATTCTTAAGTACAGGATTTGTGCCACTGGACTTTGGTACTGCGTAGAAGAAAAATATGGTATTCAGAGTTGTAGACTATCAACTCATTGCAAGTCAGTTATATAATATGGGCACAAACAACATTTTTAGAAGGTGTGTATTAGAACATGAACAGCCCAGGGTTTTAGCAGAAGCACATGAAGGTATAGATGGAGGACACTATGCAGAGAAAGATACCGCGTAGAAGGTATTGTGCACAGGTTTATGGTGGACAATAGTTCATAAAGATGACAAAGAATATTTTCAGAACTGTGATGTATGCGAGAGGGTTGGAAAATCCAACAGGAGGGATGATATTCCACTAAGACCACAAGTAACTATGCAGGTATTTGACAAATGGGAAATAGATTTTTTTAGATCTATTAATCCACCAACAAGAAGGTCATGAGCTAGATATATCATTACTATGACCGAATACTTAACCAGATGGGTAGAGGCAACACCAGTTGAATATTGCAGCCCAGATACAGCAGCACACTTATTATTTGAGCAAGTGATCACAAGATTTGGATATCCTGGGATTTTGATGAGTGACCAAGGCACCCATTTTATTAATAGTACCATCAAGGTTGTGTCTGAGGAGTTTTAATTCTATCATTAGAAGAGTACGCCATATCATCCTCCGGAAAATGGGACAGTAGAAGCTTTAAACAAGATTTTGGAGAATGCCTTGACAAAGATCTACAATGTTAACAGGGATGATTGGGATTTTAAAATACCAGCAGTACTATGAGCATACATGACCACATGCAAGAAGTTGACATGACATACACCATTCACATTGGTCTATGACAAGAAGTGTGGTACCATTACAATTTCTAGTACCCAGTCTGCGCGTAACAAAAATTACCAATATAACATAAAGAGGCGCAATACAAGAAAGGTTAACTCAACTGATGGAAATGGAAGAAGACAGGATTCAGGAAGGATTTCACCAAGAGGTATAGAAAGCAAGGAACAAATATTTGCATGATCGACACATAAAAAATAAGAGATTTAAGGAGGGAGACCTATTTCTTCTCTATGACGATAAATTTTGAAACACCCTGGTAAGTTCAAAATGCATTGGCTAGGGCCATATGAAGTAAAGACTCTCACAGATGGAGGATTTTTGCAGCTAAAGGACTTGGGAGGAACATAATTGAAAGGAATGATGAATGGTAATCGAATGAAATTGTATAGGGACAGTCGACCTACTAACTCTTAGTAATTGCAGTGCAGTAAGAAAATCATGTATATAGTGTACTATAGTAAATATTAGGAGAGAAAAACTTACAAAAAGACAATAAAAAGGAGAAAAAGAGGAAAAAGGAATAAAAAAAAGAAAAAAAACACAAAAAGAGGAAGTAGTTGCTTGAACGGTCGAAAAGTGGAAAAAGTCGTGCACAACAACTAATGCGACAAAATAGGGAGACAATGCGTGGGAAAAATGGGACTCGGCGCAAATGCACGAAAAAAGTGAAAAACATTTATGATTGGGTCTATAAAGTGCAGAAATCACGAGTTAGCTCAACACTTAGTGATTTTTTAGCATGGAGCAAGCTAAAAGTGGGTGCCCTAGGTGTAATTATGTGAAGAAGAGAGCAAGTGTTCAAACCACATACAACATGACACCAGTGGAATTTGGGGATCCAGGACAGTACGTATAGGTTACTCGATAGGGCCAAAGGAGAAAGGACAGGATGGTGGAGCCAGAGAATGTCATCGAGCTTGAAGACGTTACGAATTCAGAGACAGAATCACCCAACTCGATGAGTGTAGAGGAGGAAACATTGACAGCGGCACAAGGGGAAGTGGGGCAGAGTTCAAGAAATTGAAATGCTAATACAAACCCTAATCCTGAAACACCGGCTAAACCTGATGAAATGAAGGGTCAAAAATAGGGTCGTGACAGAGAGGAGGTGTTGGTCGAGGACATCACCAACTAGCTAGAATTCGAGGGGAAAGGAGATGACATAGAAATAGCAGAAGCAGGCCCATCTGTCGTTGGGTAGAAAATAAATGCATAGGACGCCGCAGAAATCACACTTCCCTACCTCCCGGATGCAGTGGTGACCGTGGAAGACATGCTTGGGAAAGTACCTGAACTAAGGTACTTGGACCATGATGTGCACAATGCAACCAAATTTCCAGACTTGGCAGAGGAATCCTACTTGGAAAACACATGGTAAATTGGACCACTAGGCAAACCGATCATGGAGCCCTCGCAGTGGATAACAGGGCTCTACAGCTTCGAGATCATGAACCTCCTGGAAATACCGCACTTTGGGCACGGTAAAAATGTTGGGTTGTGCATCAAACAATTGATAGCATGGCTACATGGTGGAATTCTCTAGATGGATAGGTCAGTACATCTCGATGAGGCGTTGATCACAAAAATTACAAGATTACCCACAGTGGGCGCACAACCAGAAGACTACTTGGATAACAAAGTGCGTGAGAAGGAGATCGTTGAGATGGTCAAGGCACATTTTGGTACGAGAAGAGGGAACGGGGTAATTTTTCTTAAAGACATTAACGATGAGGCCACAAGGTTCACCAGCAAGCTTATGGCTTTCAAGCTGCTAAGGAAGTGTAGAAAAGAAGAGGCCCCAACAGGAGTCATCGCAGTCATCGTGTAGTATGCGAAAGGGGTAATTTTCAATTGGGCACCTTACCTCCTGAACCAATTCTTGATCGACTATAGAGATGTGCAGGATAATGGAACTGAGTTCCATTATTCTTGGATAATTATCCTCATAGCCTTGGAAGGATGGCAAGAGCCGAAATTTTCATTTTTTCTAGATAGAAACAAGAAGGGATACGCAGCCATGTATGAATCCCTCTAGCAGTCCAAGGACACCAAAAATCAGCAGGCGAATAGCATGGTGTTCACTATGCTTCTCGAAGAGATACAATAGTGCACAACCAATGTCTGGTGCATTCCTATGGAAGTTTTATAGGATTCTGAATGGATAGCCAGGTTTAAGGCATCCAGGTCGCAAGGGATCTAAAGAAGGAATGGTTGGAGATGCAGTATTGCGTCACTAGGGAGGAGGTTAATTGAATAATCAAAGATTGTCCTGCGCAGTGAAAGATTCTAGTAGAAAAACCGGAAACAAAGCTAGCAGCAATGACATCATCCAAACCCAAGGGGAAAGCCGAAGCAGGTCCTTCAAAAAGGAAAAATAGACCAATTGCTAACACCAGGAAGGTTGCGGCATGCACTTAAGTGTATGGAAGTAGCACAGTTCCAAAGAGGTTGAGGAGGATAGAAACAATTCATAGGGCGGACATTTAGAAGGATGCCAAGAAGGGAGAGAGATCTCAGTCCGACGAGGAGAGGCCACAGGTGACGATGAGTGGGGCACAACTATCATAGACAAAAAGAACCACAACGTAGATGGAGGAGATGCGCAAAAATATGAAATACACCAAGGAGGGCCCAGTCATCACCTTGACAGAGGACGATGTTGAGTTTGAGGTGGACAAGGTATAGGACAGGGGGGGGATATGTGGTATGCACCACATAAGCACAAAGAGAAGAGATCATGGCCAAACTCATAGAATTCCATGATACTCTATAGCAGTAACAAACTCATACAGTACAGAAGGCCACAACACAGTAGCCTGACAAGACACGGTGACCCACAGCGTAGAAAGAAAAAGATGATACAATTCAGATAATGGTGCAAGGCAGTGACACATTCACAGTCACACAACATATGGTCAGAATTGATCAAGAGACCGCGCAGAAAACCATGGGAGACATAGACCAATTTGAGGTAGTCATCGCGCAAATACCCACGGAAGCATTATACGGACTCCAGGATAGTATAATGCAGGAAGTACAATCCACAGCCCGCGTGGATGCCACTAGCTTGGAAGTTGGCAGGGGGGTCACAGATACATTGCAAATCACCTGCGACCAATTGACTTCAGAGAAGGAGGATGAAAAAGAACATGTTGACAATATAGAGAATGGGCTAACAACGGCATCCAATTGTATTCAAGATAGCACGCAAACATCGGATATGAGCACAGACAAAAAGATAAATTTCATTGCGCAAACAATTGAGGGATATATGTAGGAGATAGAAGAGTTGAAAGAAAAACTTAATTCTACGACTCCTCCTAAGGTTCGAGAGAAAAAATAACAGCAAAAAACATTCCAGATAGATGAAATGGCAAGAGAAGCCAAGGAAGTCATAGAACTATTTGATAGAACTACGCAAATTTGGACTACTTTGGAGGAGGATGAAAAGTTCTAACTCTTGGACTAGCAAGAGGAGAAAATTAGAATTACAATGCAGGATTTGAAGCAGTGATAGAAAACCATGAGCATTATCGAATGCTTGAAGGCCACACATGAGATGAAGACCCTACAGACAGAATTGAAAATCCCACAGATCAATAAGCAAGCAAGACATGCCTAGTTGGAGCCCCTCCAAGAACAAGTAGCACAAATAATTGCAGAGTTGGAGGAAGAGAAGACAAGGATGGGACAAGCAAATTCAAAGAGCGCAACATTGCTACAAGAACAGATAATCGTGCAAATGGTAGAAGCGTTAACAGATAAAGTCGTGCAAGTGAAAGAAAAAGGGATTGAACTAGCAGAAAAGTTCCACAACTTGAAGAAGGCGATACAGGAGAATGGACCACCTGAGTGGCTCGGGACGAGCCACATGTCAATGTACGGTTCCTATTGGCACATGCCTATTTTGGGGAAGAAGGATCTATTTCGGGCACATACCTAATTTTGGAAGAGAAGCTCTATTTTTGGAGCGCGCACTTTAGAAGGCATTAAAGTAGCATGCAGGAGGAAAAGAAACGTGGTGTGCATGCAGACAGGCCTAACCATGTTAGGGTTATGGTTTTTGAAAAATATTGTAATGATTATAAGCCAATAGAGTAGTATCAATAAATACCTAGGAGTTCTAGGGTTGGGGTTCGGAAGTTATTGATTGTGGTGATTTTTGTTATGGTTATTATAAGCTAGTATTTGATGGTTATGTCGCAAGCTAAGGAACCTGGTGTGATCTAGTCAGCCTCCAAGAGGGTACTTACCCTCATTTTGATTGTAATCCTGAAGATGTAATGCGCACAGTGCATATTTTGCAGCAAAATGAATAAAAGAGCATAAGAGCCAGATCTTTGTGGACGTAGCCCTAGGAGGGGGTGAACCATGGTAAAATATTGTGTTCTATGTGTTGATGAATACTTTTACTATTATGTTAATCATTAGCTAAATATTGAATGGTTAAAACTAATTATAACAGCATGCATGCATAAGTTAATGATGAATGAATCCTAGAAGTAGATGAATGATCAATGATGATGTATAAGGGAGAGAATCTAAACACAATCCCCAATCCTTCCTAGACTGCAAACACCTGAGTATTGCAGTCCCCCATAAATTTATCTCAGGTGAGACTGTGCTATGCACTCTATGCACATCATTTCCCAGCCAAAGTAACCAAAAATGGTTTACCCTGTTTACCATCCATGAAATGTGGGGAAGTACTTGACCCATATTTACAGTAAAACTTAGCTTCTATTAATAAAGAAATATGTTGAAACTATAAAATGCAGACTGAAACAAGCTTGCTAAAATGGTGGCGGCTTATCTCTGAGAAGAGATGTGACGACTACACTCATTCACAAGAAGATGAATACAATGAGGCTCTAAAATCCTTTTTGCAATAAACATGAATGTCAAAACCCTAGACATGCAAAAATATAACCCTAGGAGATGAAGTGCCAAGAATCATGTGGTCCCCATTGGGGTAAGCTGGCACATCAACTTCTCGGGGTCGTAACTTTTGCATACGATCTTCGTTTTAGGCGCACGATAGCCCGTTGGAAAGGACTATCTGAGGAATATACATTATTCCATGAAAATTTGACTCTATATATAGTATGACTATGGTGAGCCCTAAAATTTTTGTTTAGGGCCTCAAAACGGCCCCGGAAGTTCAGGACTCAAAAACTAAGAAAAAACTGCCAAACTGAAAAACTGTCAAGATGAGTCAGTTGGAATAGGTGGGTGGCCATCGATATCCACCTGGATCAATCCTACCCCCTAGGAAGCAATGGTATCCATTATGTTGAGTTCCCACATTCGATGAGGAAATTTTTGTTAAGTTTGGCCCCAGGTGAGCCACTTGACTTAGTGCAGGAATTACCCTGCTTTGACAACCCGATAAAGATGGATCCTCTTCTGGCGAGTTCCCTTGACATGTGTGTCCACAATATAATCAGTGGATCTATCTTCCATGCAATAAGGGTTGATCTCTATTGGTATCAATTGTTCTACTATCTCTCAGGTGTCCAATAATGGTGGAAAATATGGTCAAAGGAGATCCGCATTGAACACTGGGTGCAAGCCAAGGAAGGGGGGAATGTTGAGCTCAAAAGAATTGTTTCCCATAGCCTTGGTGATGGTGTAAGGTCCATAGTGGAGTGGACAAAGCTTCTGATGGGGCCCTCTAAGGCATTCTTTCTGCAAGTGCAACCAAACTTTGTCTCCCACCTGAAACTTGTGTAGCACCCAGTGTTGATCATGGCGCTTCTTGTACTTGGCATTGGAATTCTGTAAAATATCGTGAACTTGTTGTCAGATGTGTTGGATCCACTCAATGAATCAAGTGGCTTTGTCAGCTTTAGTTTGCGCGTGGGATGAGTATGCTTGGATGGCCGCAAGGGGTAGTGCAACATCCATGGGACCTAATGGTTGAAATTCTGACCCTAGCTAATAGGGGTTGTGGTCGGTTTAGCTATGTATGGATCTATTGTAGTTGTGTTGAACATAGGGAATACTCTCATCGCATGTGCGGGGGTTCTTGGAATTTTACATGCGCGGGATATGCACGATCGCCCGGTTGACGGGCTCGGTTTGGCCATCCATTTGGGGGTGGAAGGCAGTGGATTTGTAAATGTGGATGAACCTACATAGATAAGATCTAGCTAGCAAAGGACATACACAGTTTGCATAAAAATGAAAAAAGAGGGAAACGAGAGAGAGTGAATCAAGGAATTGTATTAATTGTATTTCACACTAAAAGAGTGAATAATTTAAAATAGATATAGGTTACATGAGTAACCAATGCACCATAGTAGTGATCTAGAGAGATCTATACACTCACTAACAGACACTAGAGTGAACTACCACCTAGTCCTAGTTAATTGATCCATGCAACTATCAGTTAACTGAGACACATGTGTGTAAGTGAGAGAGACACATGCAACTGTTGGTGATAAAACCGAGGTTGTCATGCATGAGTGACTTCCACTAGTCTAACTGAGTGTAACTGACTCTAAAATGAAGAGGAATGCCCTATTTTGTAGGGGAATATTCTCTAGAGAGAATATTCTCATCTAATGAATCCTTTTCAACATTGGACTATCAAACTTAGGAAAATAATTCTAGGTAAGTGCGTAATATCTCCAACACCCCCATTGAACACTACTAGGGTGTACATGATGAATGGGTCCCGACAATAGAGGCCATGTTAGGTACCCATTGTACAATGCATATACGAATGAAAAACTAAAAAAACGAGGAAAGAGGGAAAACCTCATGGGAAAAACCCCCTCTCAAGGTACAATGCATAAGAAAAAAAATGAGAAGGAACAAAAAGCAGTTGCTAGGCCATTGTGACCTTCACTCCATGAAGACATCGCAATTGTGCAAGTTTGTGATCATTGTAGATTTTGTTGAATATGTAGGTGTCTGCATAGATCTGATGAAGTAGATGCACCAGTGAGATGTCCACACATATCCACATCCTCTTTTTGTAATGAAGAAAATCCAAATGAAGTTTGGATGAAACTTTGAAAATCATGAGGTCGTTTTTGGAAAAATGCTCAAAATTCACAGATTTTAAAATTCTCATAACGTCACTTTCCAGACTCTGTTCCAAACGAATTTTTTTTTAAATTGGGTATTTTTACGAGAGAAATTAACATAGCCAATTTTTTCTGCAAATTCTTCTCAGAAAATATTATAATTGAATATGATGTGCATGGCCCCCTTTTTGTCTCCCAAGATGCATGCATGTCGCATGCATGTTGCTCCTAAGATGCATGCAAAATTTTCTACATGTGACTCTTGAGATGCATGCATGATATATTCCTTTGAAATGCAGAAAATAAATCTGAAATGGAGTGCTGGCCCTCGACCAAGTTTTGAGGAAACCTTGGTCAGGTTTGGACCACCTTTTGGAATTCAACGTGAGGATCGAAGATGGAGCGCCATGGTGGAGATAAGATCGCAGATCTCACTTGTTTTGCGGGCTATGTGGACCCAGCAAGGGGTTCCTTAGGTTTTTGTAATGGGTTATGGGATGTCGGCCCATAGGTTTAACCATGTTTAGGCCTTTTTGTAAGGAATTGTAAAAGTATAAATAAGTAATAATGTAATGTAGAAAAAGGGGGGAAATAGCTTGCAAGGCTAAGTGCAAGTAGTTTTGGGTTGCTATGTGCAACAGACTATGTATGTAAGGTTCTGTGCTCAATAAATAAGTTGGCTTTGTGTCGTGACCTAGTTTTGGGAAGGAGGATATGGTGCTCAGTGCACAGATCTCCATTCCTCTGCGAAGATTGGCTCTTTGTCTTAGTGCACAGGAGCAGATGAATGTAAGAGATCGAAGAATAATAAATAAGACGAAGCAGTTGGTGGACATAGCCCCACACTGGGGTGAACCATGTATATCTTGTATCTTTTGTGCGTTTTATGTTGTGTTTCTTCTGTTATGAATATGTCCAGTGCTTTGCTTATTATGTATGTTAAATAGATCTGTTCATGCTCAATACTTTATTGGTGATGAATGAATGCTAGATCTAATTATGTGTTATGTGATAAATGATTGAAGTGTTTAATATTTATTGTTACTGCGTCGATCTATATTAGGGTTTTGTTTTGCGATGTTAATGAAGCTAATGAGTTAATGAATATCATATTGTAGTGTTAATAGAATACTCTGTGAAGTGTTGCTATCACATATCTGTGTCCCAGCTCGGTTACATACATTTGAGTCTTGTAACCCCCCCATCTTCTACCTCGGGTGAGACTTCACCTGCTTCACAGGTGTTGCCGAAAGGGCCAGTAGTTAGGGGTTTTTTGGTGTGTTGTTGAAGCGTTGAACCCTGGGTCTACCCCTGTGCAAACAAATGGTTTCGTTGTCGGGACCTGAAACTGTGATTGTTGGGAACTAAAGTAAAGAAAAGAGAAGTTATGTGCATAGATCTGTTGTTGAAGTGTGCAGTATTCTACTTGACTTGCGAAGCTTTGTGCTAAGAGAGAAATCTGATATGAAGAAAAGAGGTAAAGCTTTGTATTTTGATAAGAGTAAGATAAGTGAAAATTTTTGTTTCGGAACCATGAATTTAAGTATGTTTAATAGATTTTGTCCTAGTTTGAAAGCTAGGACGCAATTGGAAGAAAGAGTTGATCTCAGTAAAGCTCATATAAATGAAGAAAGATGATCTCAGTAAAGCTCATATTCCTATGCATAGAAAGATTTTCTGGACTAATAAGTGGATGCAAGAACCTAGAAAGATTTTTTGCAGATTGCAGGTCCAGCACTGTGATCCTAGTGTGCAGTACAGAAGAGGTTGGGGAATGCTGAAAAGAAAGAGAGGATTAACATTATGTTATAACTACAGAATACCAGGACATCTTGCTAAGGAATGCTCTGGTACAGGTCCTATTTGTCTTTGTTGTAAAATTGCTAAAGTTGAACGAATGAACATGAGACAAGAAAACTATGAATAAATTCAAGAGACTATGAGCATGTTAGAGAATCCAAAATAAAAGAATCAGAGAAAGATCAGACTATGTTATTATAGTTGAAAGAAATGATGAATGGTCACAAAGATGTCAGTTTACCAGAGATCCTGAAAGTAAAACAACGCATAAGTGAAAGAATAGCAGACTTCAACATAGACTGTATCTTGGATGAGAAGACACAAGTGAATATTATGTCATAAGAAACTTGGGAAATTTTGAGAAAGCATGTTGTGGTACCTTCATTGGGAAGGATAGGCGTGTTTAAAGGAAAGATGATAACCCTATGTGGAAGAGTTCCTAATATACCTACTATTGTTTGTGGAACATCGACTGAAGAGGAATTTGAAGTCATTAAGTTCGTTGAGAACAGTGCCCCTTTCCCACTCTTGTTAGGAAAGACTTGGATTGAGAAGGATCATATCACAAGGAAAGTAGAGGAAGAAGCTACAGAAAAGAAAAAGCAAGAACTAAGGGATTTCATAGCTATAAAAATAGATCGACTCATAGAAGAACAAGAGGACAAGTCGAAGAAACAGAAGGCAGGAGAATTAGCTAGCAAGATTGAAAGAATACAAGAAGGTTTGAAGGACCTATCCATGCAAGAAAGAAGTATATCCACCCAGGAAGTAGTAAGAGAAGGGATATTAACTTTAGAACCTGTGAGAGCACATCAGAAGTTCAAAGTCACTAAGCTAGGAGAAGATAAGAATAAAAATGGAAAGAGGATTCTAGAAATGGTTAGAGAAACTCGGATCACAAGAAAGAAGGAAAGGAGGCTCAATAAGAAGAAATCCAAGTTAGAAAATCTATAGGAAGCTACAGAGAACAGAAGGAAGACTTCACAGGAGTCAAATTTGCAGGACTTGAACCTCCCCGGAACAGCGGAACCGCGCAGAATGGGACTTCACCCTGGCGAAGCTATATGACTGTTGGAGGTGCCCCGCTCGTTATAACGATGCTCCGGAATGGATAGAAAATGAATTTATGAACTTTTAGACATTGAGACCATGCCATAATGGATAGATTCGCATTGATGGAAGCAGTCTTTCCCATTGGAAGAATCTGTTACGACGATCGCTTATTTAACCTGTTGGACGATGCGTCGGGACCACTTTTTGCCACCCGCAATTAATTGAGCTACTAGAGAATTGATTATGCATCGAGATGTGATTTCAGAAGCTAATACATCACCATCCATTTTTCTACCCCGCGTGTTCGTTCGCCTACCCCGACTTGTTTGTTTAAAAGTGATAATGTCGGGCGAACGCACTAAGTTAGAGAAGTTCGTCGAGGAAGTTCTTAAGAAGTTTATGGCTCATAAATCTATGTTTGAAGGTGTTCAAGCATCGTCGACCAGGGAACTGTCCGCTTTCCCTTCGATTGGACAACATTCGGGCCATACCAACCCCGCGACTGAGCAGCGAAGTAATCATGGCGGCAATCTGGCTAATGCGAAGAAGACCCCGTTGATCTTACCAGACTATATTCCACTATTGGTTGGTGTGGTTAACTGCGACAGCATTCCACAAGACTACGAGTACACCCTGATCATTGCGTACATTCTGAAGAGAATACGCGTAGTTGGGAGCCAATTGGGAGCCAGTTGAGATAGATCTCTCTGCTGAAGAACAACAACTTCAGCCTTGGAGATAGAAAGAACTACGTTATTCTATCACCCCAATGCTACCTGACGAAGACAACTGGGAAGAATCCTCGCATTGTCTCTTAGCCATGGATTAAGGAGTTGGTGTAGTCCACTGTTCTCAATGTGATGAAAATTCCCCATTTTGGCCACCACCGGGAGGTTAACGCTTGCGTTAAACTTCTCTTGTCGTGCTATCATGGCAGATACTTGTGGCTCGATCGATGGATTACTGTGGATCCAGTGTTGCTCCACTTGATTACAAGATTAAGCATGAAGGGATCCGACCCTCATCAATTTTACCCAAGGAAGGCCTCAGACCGCTCCCTGGCACAGTACATAAAGGAAGCATATGGATAAGTTGAAAAAGGAAAGTGAGGATACAAGGTAGCCTCTATCTAGGATGGCGTAGTGCACCTCACTTTCCAACTCATAGCTGGAAATCTCATAAGAAAGAATCGCCCCACACAGGTCATCGGGTTCGTGGTCGACCTCGTAGGAAAATGCATGGAGGGAATGCAGATGAATTGGGCGAGTTACCTCGTCAATGAACTTGAAAAAGATTGTCGCGAAGCTCAAGATCAGAGATATGAGCTCCAATTCAGCTAGTTACTCGTGTTAATGGTATTTGTCACTTGGAAAATGCCTGAAGGAGCCACCTTCCTGGAGATCGAACCATCAGAGTCATTGGCTACTAGGTTCTCTACCTTGTGGTACACCAACGACATGTCGAAGCAATGGAAATCGAACGTTGTGTTCATGCCTATTATCAGAAATTGAAGGATTCCAATGAAGAGTTTCCACGCATGACACCATGCACCTTGCACCAGTACCGAAATTTTGCGAAGTGCCACGCAGACCGTCATTTTATCTATATCACTGCGCGCAAAGATGAGAGAAAGGAAGAGTTACAATCATATTACAAGCTGACAGAGGAGGATATGGAGCAGATCACAAAGGAGTGGTAGGAGGAGTTCCTTATACTAGTCGATAATGCATAACTCTCTAACAGTGACCTCATAGGAAGCCCCTTGGTCACCTGGGTTGATCATTCCGGGCAATCCAGAGCAAAGAAGAAGAAGAAAATGGAGGAAGTCCAGAATATAGAGATTGATGAGGATGACAATGCCTCTGAATAAAATGGATCTGGCTCGCTCATAGGAGGAGGAGGAGAAGAAGACCAAGTAGATGGACAGGGAGGAGGGGATGAAAGAGAAAATAAAGGAGAAGGAAACGCTACACCGCTGAAAGATCCCCCTATTGTAACACCACAGAAGAGAAAGGTTTCTCGAAAGAAACCTTCAGCAAGAAAGAAGAAGCATGCTAGTAAGCCCCAAATGGAGACCATGCTCTCAGAAGATTACATCAGTCTAGTCCGCGAAGCCATGGAGGATGCTTGAGAGGATATCTTGCATATATATGGATCGAAGTAGTAGGAGTTGTACGAAAGGGTCAAGAATGAATTAAAGGAAATACAACAAGCTATTCATTCAGTCCATGCAGTACCTACTGCGCCTTCTTCGTCACAGGTTCCAAAATTGGGGGAGGAGTCTGCCCAGCTAAGAAGACATGCAGATGTGACTGAGGCTCGACTTCAAAAATTCCAAGAAGAAAGGGATAAGGCTATAGAAGCCTTGAAACAAGAGAAAGAGGAAGTCTTAGAGCAACTACGAGTAGCGTGGTACTATGTAACTGCCTATGAAAATGAGAGAGATGAGTTTTGGGCGATGTTCGAGGAGGAAAAAGCGAAGCTGCAGAAATAAAAGGACCAGTTGCTCATAGAGAAAACTGCGGTCAAAGAAGATGTGAGTAAAGCATGTCACTCTGTGTCGGGTTTGGCACAAGAGGAGCAAGATTCGATCGAGGCTTAAGTGGTGAATCTCGTTGAGACCATCCAGCAGCTTCAAGCGAGGATAGCAGAGTTGGAAATCCAAACTGTGCCTAGAACCCCGCAAGAAGTACATGATCAGAGAGAGGAAGCCACCAAGAATGTAGTAATAAGGATCAGGGCCCTCGCCTCAGAGTGCAAATAGTTGAGCGATAGAAGTGCGCAGACTTACGAGTGCCTCTCAGAAGATCCAGAGCTAAGGAAGTTGGAAGTGTAGCTATAGGAGGCGCAGCAGCAGGCATCCACCATGCAGGCATAGATGAAGTTACTCACTGTAGTCGAGAGAATGAAAAGATAAGAGGAGAAGTGCGTGGTGCATTAGCAGATCACTATCATCCAGGGTAGAGTAATGGAAGTCGCACAGAAACTACAACCTATGCAGGATGAAGCCTGCAAGGAGTTTGAATAAATTGAAGGACATGGCTTGCAACTGGACCAAGTGGTTGCGATAGTGGAACAATGCCTGGAAGGGCATGTTACAGCGCAGAAGATACAAGAGCTCATTGAGCAGGAGGCTCAGGTGAAGCAGCAAGTTGAGGCAGCTCGAGTGAAGCTTGAGGCCTTGGAAGTAGTGTTTCCCAGACCTGAGTGACTCAGGACGAGTCACAGGTGAGTGTTGGGGGCTTGTTGGCCCTTGACCAAGTTTTGAGGAAACCTTGATCAGGTTTGGACCACCTTTTGGACTTCGACGCGAGGATCAAGGATGGAGTGTCGTGGCGGAGATGAGATCGCAGATCTCACTTGTTTTTTGGGCTATGTGGGCCCAGCAAGGGGTTCCTTTGGGTTTTGTAATGGGTTATGGGATGTCGACCAATGGGTTTACCCATGTTTAGGCCTTTTTGTAACAAATTGTAAAAGTATAAATAAGTAAGAATGTAATGTAGAAAAAGGGGGGAAATAGATTGCAAGGCTAAGAGCAAGTAGTTTTGGGTTGCTTTGTGCAACAAACTGTGTATGTAAGGCTCTGTGCTCAATAGAGAAGTTGGCTTTATGTCGTGACCTAATTTTGGGAAGGAGGATTTGGCACTCAATGCGTAGATCTCATGTCCTCTGTGAAGTTTGGATATGTGGCTTAGTGCAGAGGAGCAGATGAATGTAAGAGATTGAAGAATAATAAATAATACGAAGTAGTTGGTGGACGTATCCCCACACTGGGGTGAACCATGTATATCTTGTGTCTTTTGTGCGTTTTATGTTATGTTGCTTCTATTATGAATCTATTCAGTGCTTTGCTTATAATGTATGTTAAATAGATATGTTGATGCTCAGTGCTTTATTGGTGATGAATTAATGCTAGATCTAACTCAGTGTTATGTGTTAAACGATTAAAGTGTTTAATCTTTATTGTTACTGCGCCGATCTGTCTTAGGGTTTTGTTCTGCGATGTTAACAAAGCTAAAGAGTTAATGAATATCATCTTGTAGTGTTAATAGAATACTTTGTGAAGTGTTGCCATCACATATCTGTGTCTGTAACACCCTATTTCCCCCAGTCTGAAAAAAAAAATAACTATATTGGCCAAGAACTATGGAAAACACAAAAGATGTGAATGTTTGATTTGACGGACCTTTGTATAGAAGGTCGATGAATGTAAATTATGTTATGATTATGTGTTGCATGACTGTTGGGAGGGGGATGTGCTAAAAGAGACCACGATGGCTAATGAGAGGTGGTGGAAGGGACCTGGAATGGTTGCGCTAACTTCCATTGGGCCAGTACCGTACAGGTTTTTACTTGCTCAAAGATCAAAGCAGCTCTCTGACCCTGGAATGGATTTCTCGTCAGATAGTTAGGTGGGGAGGCTCCTCAAGAGTTAATGAGGGGATGGGGGTGAATCGCCCATCCATAACAGCTCCCAAACCTAACCAAGGATGGGGAAATTCGTGCCAAACACAATCTTGAAGAGAAAAGGCAAGAGAGGAAGTGTGGTAAAGGGGGGAGAGGAGAGGAGACCACGTGCGATAGAGATCGCAGAAGAGAACTGAGAGAAACAGGAGAAATACAGGGAGTTCTGAACAGAGGAGAAGGAGAGTAACCTTCGTCCTTGACTTCCGTTGAGCTGGAAGTAGGAGACTGAATCTCGAGCATCGTGGTCTAGCTCGGGGGTGGCTAGTGGTAAATTCGTTTAGAGTCACTGAGCCTATAGTTGGGTGGAAACAAGCACCCCTCTTAGTAGTCGCGTCGCACCTGGTGTTTTCTGATAAGTGTTTATATCTTGTATCTTGAATTGAATATCCTGGAACGCATGCTCATGTTTGTACACTCATAAATGGTTTCTGTATAGAAGTTTTTGCCTGGTGTTTGATTGGAAATAGTGGATGAATGCTTATACTTATATGACCATATCGGTTTATATATAGAATGAACAAGTTCAGATTTCGAGTCCGTTCCCTAGAGATTTGTCCCATTTACTTGACTCACGCTATGCCCTGGTTTGATTTCCCCGAAGGCACCTCCTTCTGGGAAGTTCCCTCGCATTCCAGAGATGGAGTGAGTTCCTTGAAAAGACTATCGTTTTAGTAAACCCATGGGTTTACTTCACCCCTGTCACAGAAGTTCATAGCTTGGTGATTTAGTAAGGCTTTTCAGTCTGGTTACCAAGCCTAGCGATAATTACCCAAGAACCCGTTGAAGGATCATGTGATCTGAGTCTGGAAACCTTGTACAAGAGAGAGTGATTCTCTCAGGTTTTGGTGTTTTGGCGTTTCGGCACCAGGGAAACCCAAGGGAAAGTTCCCTTGTATTTGCCAGTCGTGAAATCCCGATATGTGAAACCCCGAAATGGTTTAGCGTGAATAGGTTTTGGTGTTTCGGCATTTCGGCACACTGGAAACCCAAGGGCAAGTTCCCTTGTATTCGCCAGACACAAAATCCCGATATGCGAAACCCCGAAATGGTTTAATGTTAATAGGTTTTGGTGTTTCAACGTTTCGGCACCCGGGAAACCCAAGGGCAAGTTCCCTTGTATTCGCCAGTCCGCAAAATCCCGATATGTGAAACCCCAAAATGGTTTAGCATGAATAGGTTTTGGTGTTTCAGCGTTTCGGCACACGGTAAACCCAAGGACAAGTTCCCTTGTATTCGCCAATCACGAAATCCCAATATGCGAAACCCCGAAATGGTTTAACGTGAATAGGTTTTGGTGTTTCGGCATTTTGGCACCCGAGAAACCCAAGGGAAAGTTCCCTTGTATTCGCCAGTCGCGAAATCTCGATATGTGAAACCCCAAAATGGTTTAGCGTGAATAGGTTTTGGTGTTTCGGCATTTCGGCACCCGGGAAACCCAAGGGCAAGTTCCCTTGTATTCGCTAGTCATGAAATGCCGATATGTGAAACCCCGAAATGGTTTAACGTGAATAGGTTTTGGTGTTTGGCGTTTCAGCACCCGGGAAACCCAAGGGCAAGCTCCCTTGTATTCGCCCGTCGCGAAATCTTAATATGCGAAACCCCGAAATGGTTTAGCGTGAATAGGTTTTGGTGTTTCGTCGTTTCGGCACCCGAGAAACCCAAGGGCAAGACCCCTCATCTTCGTCAGTCGCTAAATCTCGGTACGCGAAACCTCGATGCGCTCTGTGAATGAGCCCTAGGTCACCAGACAGGGTCTTGTGGTAGGGAGGAGGAGTCCCGAAAGAATCTGGACCGCCCATTTCTAGGGACGCGTGGCAAAGATATAAGGCAACCAGGGTTCTCGACATCAAAGGAATAGGAGTGAAGACCTTGCCAGAAATCCCGAAAGGTAGAGTGTCAGAATTTAATCTGAGCCATTGATCAAGTCGACGATCTGGACCATAGATCCGGATGATACCAGGCTTTCGGGTTCCGGGGATTTTAAAGGGAAAGGAGGAACGCTTGCATCACGATTTCCCGAATCGCGAAACCCCGAAAGCATTTAGAGTAACAACACCAAGTCATAGGACCAGTCGCATGAAAAGAGACCCAAGGGAGGAGCTAAGGATCTATTAGACCCTTTCAGGTTTTAGCATTTCGAAAGACAGAGAACATGGAAATGCTTGCATCGCGATTCCCCGAATCGTGAAAGCCAGAAGCACCTTTTTGGTAAGGCCTGTGGTCATTTCCATCGATCACATGGGGGAGCATAAGGGAAGAAAGGGTTTGCGCTAGGCCCCATAGAAATTCGGGGATTCTGTCCCTCGAGAAAAAGGAGAAAAAAAGGCGAAAAATCTTAATTGTCATAGTGGGTGTGTGACAAATTGGTATCAAAGCATGGTTACAACACTTGGCCTGCTTGGGCTCATGGACGAGTTGCACAGAAACTTCATCTGAAGTACTCTTAAAAAGGAGTAACTCTCTATCCTAACCCCCCTTATCAAAAGCCAAAGTTAATAATGAAAATTCCTATTGTGTGTATGCATTTGAAAAATATGAATTATGCGTTGATTGTGAATGAATATAATGTTGACTAACAACAAGTGTTTTTCTTGCACAACAAGCGGACGATCAACTACGGGAAACTTTAAGACGCATAGAATGGTGACGCACCACGAAGTGGGAGATGGCTCCCACAATAGAGACGAAGAGTCTGACGAAAGGAGAGCGGTAGAGACCCCTCCATATCTAGCTGAGACTGTGAGAAGCCTCATGGTCGAACTACAGAGTTGCAAGGCCGACAACGAGAGGTTGATAAAAGAGCAAGAGAAGAAAATGGAAATTAATGCAGTCTTGATGCAGAGCTTATTCGACATACAAAGACAATTGTAGCATGGACCTGACAACAGTCATGCGGACCAACGACAGACAAAGAGAAGTCAACGCCCACCTGGGATACGGAAACGTGGTCCTTTAAGTGGCCACAGTGGGAGGAGCACCTCGAGAAAGGTTCACCCCAGAGATAAGGGACAAGCGTCGGACGATTCCTCTGGAAAGGAAACTAGCGACTTGGAGGGATCTTCTAGTATCAGAACTAGTTCTTATTCCCGAAGAAAACGGAAGAAGCGAAATCATTCCAAAAATCATAATCTTGAAGAATTCAAGAAGGCCAAACCACCCTCTTTCGACGGTGAAATAAAGAAGGGAGAGGAAGCGGAGGCCTGGCTACTTGGACTAAAGAAGTATTTCAGAGTCCATGACTTCTTGGAAAATTTGAAGGCTCGAGTAGCCACTTTCAACCTGAATAGGAAGGCTTCCATTTGGTGGGAAGACCTTAAGAACGTAAAAGGGATTCACAAAGAATATCTATCTTGGGAACAGTTTGAGAAATACTTCAGGAAGAAGTATCTATCGGAAAAATATTTTGACGAAAAGACTAAATAATTCTATGAACTCAAGCTGGGGCAACGCACCATAGAGGAATATGTCACCAGATTCCTCGAATTGCTGAGGTATGTACCCTATATAAAAGCAGAAAAGGCAAAGGTGCAACGATTCATCAGTTGACTACCTAAGCACTATCAGAACAGGATTGAGTTTGACGAGCCAAAGACCCTAGAAGATACTATTTGAAAGGCAAGATATTGTTATGAACAGCTTGGGCATCAAACAGAACCTCGTGAAGGATGGAAGCAGAAGAATAGTTTGGGATTCCAGAAAAAGGGGTTTAAATCCCCAAGATTTAAAAACTATAAAAAGGACTCAAGGATGAGCTTCCCAACCCGAAGTGTACACCAGCAGAATTTCCCCTCCCAGAGCAGAAATAAACCTTTTGGATCTACCCCAGGAAAGATTGATAACTCGAAGAAAGAACCCTTGAAATTTTGGGGTTGTAGAGAAGAACATCTATTGAGGGACTGCCCGCACCGACAACAGAACAGTCGGAGAATTTACAACGTTCAAGAAGCTACCACCATCAATGACGTGGCCAGAAGCGTGCCGCAAATTTATGCAGACTTAGATATAAACAAGCTGACCACCAAGTTTTAGTGGTGGAGATGGAAGGTATGATCACCAACCATCTAGTGTCTATTCTAATTGACCCTGGTTCAAATTTGAGTTATATAGCTCCTAAGGTTGTTGATAAGTGTAAATTACAGCCACATAAATACACCAAGCCATGGTTGGTATAGTTAGCCACTGGCACCAAAAGAAAGGTAGCGGATGTCATACTAGCCTGCCAATTCACTATGGGTGAATTCCCCACCCAAGCAACCCTTAACGTATTACCCCTAGGATCGTATGACCTGTTGATTGGTATGAACTGGCTAGCCACATATAAATCCAGACTGGACTGTTACCATAAAACCTTAGAATGTGTAAGTGAAGAAGGAAGAAGGATAACCCTTCAAGGGATCCAAAAACCTGTCTCAGTGAGACAAATATCAGCCCTTCAAATGAGAAAGTATTGCAGAAAGGGATGTCCACTATATGCGATACAGGTGTTGGAATCAGTTGAAGATGACAACCAAGCCTCGAAGACCACCCCACACTAAGAGAATATAGAGATGTATTTCCGAAAGAGGTACCGGGTTTACCTCCGAGAAGGGACATTGACTTCTCGATAGAACTTGCACCAGGAGCAGTGCCAGTGTCTAGGGCACCCTACAGGATGAGCACACCTGAGCTAGTTGAGCTTAAATTACAACTAAAAGAAATGATGGACAGAGGCTATATCTGGCCCAGCGTGTCTCCATGGGGAGCACCAGTCCTATTTGTGAAAAAGAAAGACAGTACCCTCCGACTGTGCATAGATTATAGACAACTCAATAAGATAACCATAAAGAACAAGTACCCCTTACCCAGGATCGATGACATGTTCGATCAATTGGGAGGTGCTTCCATCTTCTCAAAGATTGACTTGAGATCTGGATACCATCAAGTCCAAATCACGGGTGAAGACATCCACAAAACTACCTTCAGGACAAGATATGGTCACTATGAGTTTGTAGTAGTACCATTTGGATTGACCAATGCCCCTGCCACTTTTATGTGCTTAATGAACAATGTGATCAGCAAATTCCTAGACAAATTTGTACTGGTTTTTATTGACGATATATTAATTTACTCCGAGAATAGAGAGGAACATGAGGAACATCTTAGACTTTTGCTTCAAGTACTAATAGAACATCAGCTCTATGCCAAATTTAGCAAGTGTGACTTTTTCTAGAAGCAAATACATTACTTGGGCCATGTCATATTTGAAGAGGGAGTAGCAGTAGATCCTGACAAGATAAGGTCTATCATGGAATGGCCTACCCCAAAGGACATTTCGAATATCAAATCCTTCATGGGCTTAGCAAGATACTATAGGAGATTTATAAAAGGATTCTCCAAGATTGGTTGTCCGATCACTACCCTCCAGAAGAAGGGAGCTAAATTCACATGGACACAAGAATGTGAAGAAAGATTTCAATCCCTGAAACACCTTCTGATCCATGCACCCGTGTTGAAGATCATTGATCCCGAAAATGACTTCCTCGTGTGCACAGATACTTATAAGGAAGGGCTCGGAGGAGTCCTTATGCAAGGAGAAAGTGTAGTCTGCTATGAATCCCGAAAATTGAATGAGCACGAAGTCAACTATGTGACTCATGATCTAGAGCTGGTCGCCATAGTGCACGCCTTAAAAATGTAGAGACATTACCTTCTGGGAAGGAAATTTGTACTTATGACAGACCATTGTGGATTGTGATATATGTTTGACCAACCAAAGCTCAATGTCAGACAAGCTAGGTGGATGGGCCTCCTTAGTGAGTTTGATTTTCAAAACAAACATGTTAAAGGAAAGGAAAACAAGGTGGTCGATGCCTTTAGCAAAAGTATGAAAACAATTCACCTGGCAGCGGTGAGCACCTGCAAGACGAATGTCAAAGAAAGAGTCAGGAATGCACAAGAAACAAACACATTCTTCTAGACTGTGACCTCGTACCTGGAGAAAGAACCCACAGGAATAAAATATGAAGGCTACCAGATGATAGATGGAGGTTTGCTAACTTGCAGAAACAGATTGTATATTCCAAATTGTGATGACTTGAAGAGGTTCTTAATGGATGAACTGCATAAAAGACCATATACTGGTAACCTGGGATATCAGAAGATGATCACGGCCACTAGGAAATAGTTCTATTGGCATGGGTTAAAGAAAGACATAGCTAACTATTTAGCTAAGTGCCTAGAATGCCAACAGGTTAAAGCAGAACATCAGCACCCAGCAAGATTATTACAACCTCTACCAATCCCGGAATGGAAGTGGAAGACCATTTCCATGGACTTCATCACCGGATTACCAACATTGACCAAACAGAATGATGCCATCATGGTAGTGGTGAATAAATTGAGCAAGTCCACCCATTTTATCCCCGTTAAATCGACTTGCAAGGCAATAGATATCGCCAGCATATTCATGAAGGAGATATTCAGATTACATGGTATGCCTAAAGAGATCGTGTCTGACAGAGACACGAAATTTACTTCCAACTTTTGGAAATCCTTGATGGTTGGTCTGGAGACCAAATTACTGTTTAGCACAGCCTATCATCCTCAAACTGATGGGCAGAGGGAAAGAGTGAACCAAATATTGGAATACATGCTAAGAATGCATGTAATGCATCAACCCAAGAAGTGGAAAGATTACCTGCCACTAGTGGAATTCGCCTACAACAATGGCTACCAAGAATCCCTGAAAACGAGTCCTTTCGAAGTCCTCTATGGTAGACCGTGCAACACTCCAGTCAGTTGGAGTAATCCCGTAAATAGAATTTATATTGGACTCGACATGCTGAAAGAAATGGAACAACAAGTGATTCAGATAAAACAGAATCTGAAGGTCGCTTAGAACAGACAGAAAAGTTACGCCGACCGAAAGAGAACTCCAAGAGAATTCAAGACGGGAGACCACGTATATCTCAGAGTTAGGCCCAGGAAGAGTTCCCTGAGGATGGGATCTTGTGCCAAGTTGGCACATCGGTATTGCGGACCCTTTGAAGTTCTAGATAGAGTGGGACCTGTAGCCTATAGGCTAGCACTTCCTCCCATAGTAAAAGTGCATAATGTTTTCCATGTTTCATTATTGAAGAAATATGTACACGATTCTAATCATATAATTGACTGGTCTGTGATTCAGGTGGAGCCAGAGGGAGAATTCCTACCAGAACCTCAATGCATACTGGACAGAAAGGAAACCCCACTCAGGAACTGAACCATTGCACAGGTCAAGGTGCAGTGGAAACATTTTGGCCCAGATGAGGCTACATGGGAAATGGAAGATGCCATGAAACATGCATATCCGATTTTGTTTACTTATGTACATACACGTCATATTGATAGTCGCGAAATCCTAATATGTGAAACCCCGAAATGGTTTAGCGTGAATAGGTTTTGGTGTTTCGGCGTTTCGACACCCGGGAAACCCAAGGGAAAGTTCCCTTGTATTCGCGAGTCACGAAATCCCGATATGCGAAACCCCGAAATGGTTTAACATTAATAGGTTTTGGTGTTTTGGTGTTTTGGCGTTTCGACACCCGGGAAACCCAAGGGCAATTTCCCTTGTATTCTCCAGTCGCGAAATCTCGATATGTGAAACCCCGGAATGGTTTAGCATGAATAGGTTTTGGTGTTTCGGCATTTCAGCACCTGGAAAACCCAAGGGCAAGTTCCCTTATATACGCCAGTCACGAAATCCCGATATGTGAAACCCCGAAATGGTTTAACGTGAATAGGTTTTAGTGTTTCGGCGTTTCGGCACCTAGGAAACCCAAGGGCAAGTTCCCTTGTATTCACTAGTCGCGAAATCCCGATATGTGAAACCCTGAAATGGTTTAGCGTGAATAGGTTTTGGTGTTTCGTCATTTCGTCACCCAAGAAACCCAACGACAAGTTCCCTTGTATTCGCCAGTCACGAAATCCCGATATGCGAAACCCCGAAATGGTTTAACGTGAATAGGTTTTGGTGTTCGGCGTTTCGGCACCCGGGAAACCCAAGGGAAAGTTCCCTTGTATTTGCCCGTCGCGAAATCCCGATATGTGAAACCCCGAAATGGTTTAGCATGAATAGATTTTGGTGTTTCAGCATTTCGACACCCGGGAAACCCAAGGGAAAGACCCCTTGTCTTCACCAGTCACGAAATCCCGGTACACGAAACCCCGATGCGCTTTGTGAATGAGCCCTAGGTCACCATACAGGGTCTTGTGGTAGGGAGGAGGAGTCCCGAAAGAATATGGACCGCCCATTTGTAGGGACGTGTGGAGAAGATCTAAGGCCACCAGGGTTTTGGACATCAGAGGAATAGGAGTGAAGACCTCGCCATAAATCCCGAAAGGTAGAGTGTCGGGATTTAATCAGGGTCGTTGATCAAGTTGACAATCTAGACCATAGATCCAGATGATATCGTTCTTTCGGGTTCTGGGGATTTTAAAGGGAAAGGAGGAACGCTTGCATCGTGATTTCCTAAATCAAGAAACCCCAAAAGAATTTAGAGGAACAGTGCTAGGTCATAGGACTGGTCGTATGAAAAGCGACCCAAGGGAGGAGCTAAGGATCTATTAGACCCTTTCGGGTTTCGGCATTTCGAAAGACAGAGAACAGGGGAATGATTGCATTGTGATTCCCTGAATCGCGAAAGCCAGAAGCACCTTTTTGGTAAGGCATGTGGTCATAGCCAACAATCACATGGGGGAGCATAAGGGAAGGGAGGGTCTGCGCTAGGCCCCATAGAAATTTGAGGATTCTGTCCCTCGAGAAAATGGAGAAAAAAAGGCAAAAAATCTTAGTTGTCGTAGTGGGTGTGTGACAGTGTCCCAACTCGATTACAGACATCTGAGTCCTGTAACCCCCCCTGCTTCTACCTCGGGTGATACTTCGCCTACTTCACACATGTTGCCAAAAGGGTCGTTAGTTAGAGTTTTGTTGGTGCGTTGTCGAAGCGTTGAACCCTGGGTCTTCCCCTATGCCAACATGGAGTAGACATCATTTGCAATTAATGGAACAAGAATTTGTGCAGATACTTGTGTAGAAGACTCTTCCGAATAGGAGGCTTGATCTTCTGATGATTCCTCTTCTGGATCTATCTTTTGAATCTCCTACATGAAATCTTCACAATATTCTATATTCCCGAATAGAACTTCCAATCTAGTCCATAGTTCATTTTGAGTTGAGTCGCGTGATTCATCATATACATGGTGGAGAATTTTAGAAGAAATAGACCAGAAGATACATCCTATGGCCATATATTGTCTATTGAGAAAGTCATTTTTCTCATCGGTGGAATCAGGCTCTACTTCAATTGCCATAGTTAACATTTATAATCATCTGCTTTGAAGATTCAATTCCATCTTCTATCTTCCATGCAAAGAAATTGTACAGTGTAAGAATAAATTCTTTTGGAAAATCCATTTTCTCATTGTCTTCAATCTTCGATACCTGCAAAAAGAGTTTGGTATGTATTTTTCCTAGAAATCTGTCAGCTCTGATACCATGTAAATTTGGATGAGCCTGCACATATAAGATCTTGCTAGCAAAGTACATACACATTTTGCAGAAAAATGAGAAAAGACGGAAATGAGAGAGAGAGAGAATCAAGGAATTGTATTAATTGTATTCCACACTCAAAGAGTGAATAATTTACAATAGATATAGGTTACATGAGTAACTAATGCGCCATAGTAGTGATTTAGAGAGATCTAGAAACTCACTGACAGACACTAGTGTGAATTGCCACCTAGTCCTAGTTAACTTATCCTTGCAATTATCAGTTAACTGAGACACATCTGTGGAAGTGTGAGAGACACATGAAACTGTTGGTGATAAAACTGAGCTTGCCATGCATGAGTGACTTCCACTAGTCTAACTGAGTGTAATTGAGTCTAAACTTAAGAGGAATGCCCTATTTTGTAGGGTAATATTCTCTAGAGAGAATATTCTCATCTAAGGAATCGTTCTCAACATTAGACTATCAAACTTAGGAAAATAATTCTAGGTGAGTGTGTAATATCTCCAACAGAATTTGGTGATCTTGGTGTCCAGCAGTGACCAGAGGCTCAACCAGAATGTACTGAGGAACTGACTGTCCCGATCTGAGATAATGGTTTTTGGTATCCCAAAATGTACCCACGCTCATTCAAATAAGAGATTGGCAGTGGCCTCCGTTATGATGCTCTTCTTGCAGGCGGCGAGAATCACCATCTTGGAATAGTGATCAACAACCACAAAAACATAGTCATTTCCCCCCTTGGTGAATGGAAGGCTTGACATGTAGTCCATTGAGATGGATTCCTAGGTCCTGCCAGGATTAGGCAGAGGGGTGTACAGGCCTTTTTTTATTAGTGGTCGGTTTAGCAATAATGTAGGAAGTGCAAGATCCAATATACTTGTTGACATCCTGTCGAAGTTTCATCCAGTAGAAATGTTGATGCAGCACTGCCACTGTCTTTTCTACGTCGAAGTGTCCTACCACCCGACTATAGTGGGATTCCCAAATAAGCTTTGTTCGCTCGCTTGATGGAACACAGAGATGGCCCAAATGGCACAGCGGCCCGTATTGAAGATAGAAATTAGTGACAGTTGCGTTTGCACCCAACATCTAGTAGGTGGTGGCGAAGTCAAGATCTTTCTCATAGATTTGGGGGCATCTGGAGGTCTCATGTCCACAAGAGTCTAGCACTGTGGTGAGTGTCACAAATGGAGTTCGGTTGAGGCAATCAACTAGGTTGTTGGTACTTACTGTCTTATACTTGATGTTGAGGTGGAATTGTTGCAATTATGTGGACCACTTCTAATGGCAGTCATGATTAGTGTGGATAATTGTCTCCTTCCCGAGAATGTAATGCCTCCACTGGCAACAGGCTTGCACAATGGAGTACATTTCTTTGTCGTAATTAGGGTACTTACGGACGACATATGATAGTGTCTCACTATGATAGGCCAGAGGGTGGTCATGTTGAATGAGAACTGTGCCCACAGCATAGTCTGAAGCATCTGTCTCGATCTTAAAGGATTTTTGCAAGTCGGGTAATGAAAGCACTGGGGCTGAGCACAAGCGTTTCTTCAAATTATCAAACACTTGTTGTTGGGACAGGCCCCACACAAATTTTGTCTTACCACGACCCCTGGTTACTTGGTTGAGGACCCATGCAATATGGGAGAATCCCAACATGAACCTGCGATAGAAATTGGCAAGGCCTAAGAAGCTCTGAAGCTTAGTGAGCGTGGTTGGGCATGGTCAGTCACGGATGAGCTAGATCTTGGCAAGATCCACATGCACACCATGCTTAGCAATAATGTACCATGTCCGTGCCGAAGGAGCATTTTTCCAAGTTGGCATATAGCTTGTGTTGTCGCGGAGTGTGCATAACATGTTGAATATGCAGCAAGTGTTTCACCCAAGTCTTATTGTAGATGAGGATGTCATACAGATACACCACTACAAAAGAATTGGTGAAAGGATGCAAGATATCATCCTCATGAAATTTGTCGGTGCATTTGTCAAACCAAAGGGCATGACCAACCATTCAAAAAGACCTTCTTTTGACTTGAAGGCAATCCTCCATACATTTGTCTACTCTATTGGGACCTAATGGTAGCCAGACTTCAGATCATTCTTACTGAAGTACTTTTCCCTCTTGAGCTAATCAAGGAGATCATCGATTTGGGGAATTGTGTACCGGTTCCTAATTGTGATTTTATTTAGGGCCCAATAATCAATGCAGAGTTGTCAAGTCTCGTCTTTCTTCTGCACAAATACGATTCGGCTTCCACAAGGTGATGAGTTGGGTTGGATGTGCCCCTTTTGGAGTGGTTCTTGGATCTGACGCTTGATCTCCTCATCTTCTAACAGAGAGCAGTGATATATTGGCCCATTGAGTAGCGGTGCATCGGGGTTCAAATCGATGGAATGTTTGATCTGACAGTGCATAGGTACCCCAGTAGGTGAGGAGAGGTCAGTCTGAAGGACATGGATGTGGCTACAATATCTCTCTCACTTTGAGGGAGAATCACGAAGAAGACAAACTTCTCATCCTGAGAGATGACCTTCCTGCATTGCTTGGTAGAGATCAAGGAAATGGCATTAGGTGGGACTACCTCGGGTATCCTGTATAATTTCATGTCCAAAGTAATAATAACACTATGAAGCCTAGACTCATATACAGCATGATGTTTCCATAAATAAGGTTGGCCCAAAAGAACATCACAAAATTCAAGGGGAGAAACATCACACAATACCTCATCTTTGAAGGGCTGGATGTCATAGGATAGGTGGCACTGTTGACTGACGCAAAGATCACTTCTATGGCGGAGCCATCCGATGGTGTAGGGTTGTGGGTGAGGAGTTGTCGGTGGGGAAAGTTGCTTGACGACCTCCACTTAGATGAGGTTCTTCTTGATACCTCTATCAACAATGAAATGTAGCGGTGTGCCTTTCTCCCACATATGTGAATGAAAGAGGCGCTCACCTTTCTCTAACTCATCAAGTTCACCGGGGTTGATCTTTGTGGTAGAAAAATTGGCACTAGGTTATGTGTCAATGATCTGTCTCCCCTTTTTTGGTTCTGACTCAGAGTCGGAACCTGCATCTGATTTAGAGGCTTTCATCTCAGCCACCAATAACTACTTTGAGAGCCAATCAACAGTGTTATGCTAGGGGCTCTTATGGAAGCCGCACCACTTCCCAGTATCTTTCTTCACCTTTCCATTGTCCTTCTTTATTTGCAGCTTAGACTAGTTGTCCTGAGGTTGTCCATATTTCCTCTTCCCTTTTTCATGTGGGTCAGGGCTACCCTTGCCATGCTTCTGCTTCGAGGGGTTCCAAGACCCAAACTATCACAATTTTTTGTTTAAGTTGTTGCTCGATTTTGACAGCATATCGATAGGCTACACCCAAGGACGAGACGTCCAAAAACTCCATTTCTTCCTGGATGTATCTATACAAACCACCACGATACTTGAGCACCAGAGTTTGCTTAGAATATTTGATACCCAGCTTGGTGCGCAAGGTATGGAAGATATTTGTGAACTCTAGCACTACTTGGTCCCTTTTATGCCACAATGTGGTCGATTTTGTATACAGGTCATCATAAATTCTGACAGGGTAGTATTATTCCTTAATAGCATCCCTGAAGGACTCTCGGGTGAGTGTGACTGTAAATAATGAGGGTTCCTTTGTTTCCTTTTGCTCACATAAATTCTCCCACCAATATTTGACATGGGGGATGGATTTAAGGAGCGCAAAAGTAATATTTTCTCTATTTGAAAATTTATGGACGAAAAAATAACCTTCTAGCAGATTCAACCATTTTTCTACAGCATCTGTGTCTATGTGACCTTCAAATATAGGAATATCAAAGTTGATTTGTACCTTGAAGGGGGTGGCACCTCCGCTCGAGGAAGATCATTCATATGTTGGTAGTCATTGAAGGATTTGCACAAAACTATCCATCATCTCGTTCCTCTGTTGCGCGAGGGCTTTGTAACACACCCCGCCACCGACAGGTTGGGGTATGCTATCTTCAAGCCCACCCTTGGAATTCTTTCTCTTACTGATACCTTTTTAAATTAATAATGATGCATAAAAGAAAATATCTAATTACATGCACAGCAATAAACAACAAGCATGTGCATTCTAAAGATTCAATTAAACGATAAATGAATACACAGCGGAATACATGCATATATAGATAAATAATACCATAACAGAGAGCACTTATATTTATAAAAGAAAACACCAACTTGCTACAAACCAAGGACGTTCCACCCAACTGTAGACATTATTGCTCCAAATCTCAGCAGCAGTGTCACCCCCAAGTTAGGGCTATGAATCCACAAGGATGGTTCCATATTGTTACTTGGCTTCCCGAACCAGTCAGCACTCAAGCTCTCACAGGCTTTCCCAGCACTCACAGCAATCCAAGTACCCAACTCTCTTCTACCCAACTTGCACCATCCAAGAGAATGGACCTCCACCCTTCTCTACCATGTAGTCCCTCGGGCAGTCCTTCTCCTTTCAGGGCTCCAACGCATCTAGTCCAGAATCTCCATGCTGGAACTCTCAGGACTCGCAGCTGTGAACAAAGTTGGACATAGGCCAACACATCTCAGACGTGTAGGCCTCAAGTCATGGTTGAATTACACCAGCGACCTCTACAACCAACGATACCATGGTTATTCTTCAACAGTTCATTTTCCTTTCCCCAAGCCAAGACACGGATGAGGAAGATGAACGGGTGACGAAAAATGAATGGAGTGAGATCTCCACCCCAAGGTGGGAAACAGTGAACAATCAGTGAATGAATGTGTGAGGGAAAGAATGGAATGAAAGAAGAAGTGAATGAGAGAACAAGCCAATGAGCCAACGAGCCAACCCCCCAATCAGACCAGGGATGGGTTTAAGTATTTTTGTGGGGGAATCAAGAACCTCCTAGCCTCCCCCAAGAAGCTCACATAACTTATCCACTCCCTTAGAAAAAAAGGGTAATTAAAATAGGAAAATAAACATTTAGCCCCTCAAGCCCCCTCTCTTGTGGAATCTTAGCCCCCTATAACTCTAGTCCTTGTCCGTCTAGCAGCCAGTGATGTATTTATTATTAATAATTATCAAAACATTACATTTATTGGGCACGTGGGCCTTTTAATAATTGTTTGGTCACTCTGGCCTCTCATCATTGTAACAATACATTATTTAAAATGGGGGCTCAAAACCCGAGGTGTTACAGGCTTCCTCGAGCAATAGTTTGAAAGTATCTCTTATCTCGTCATCTTTCTTTTCTCCCACCATGGAAGGTCATTTGGGCATGCGAGAGCCTTTATCCTCAAAAGAAACAAGCACGAGACCCAACTCTTTGTACCATGACCTCGTCGGGGACACGCATTAAGAACGACAAGGAGCAGACCACTATGATACCACTGATCCGGATTTTATGAGAAGAATCAAATGAATACATATCTATATTATTAACACAAATATTAAATTATCAATAATAGAGATACAGTAAAACTTGGCTTCTATTAATAAATAAATACGTTGAAATTGTAAAATGCATATTGAAACAAGCTTGTTAGAATGGTGGAGGCTTATCTCTGAGAAGAGATGTGAAGGTTGTGCTCATTCAAAATAAGATGAGTACAATGAGGCTCTGAAAGCCTTTTTATGATAATTATGAATTCCAAAACCCTAGACATCCAAAAACCTAACCCTAGGAGATGAAGCGCCAAGAGTCATGTGGGCCCCGTTGGGTTAAGTTGGTACGTCAACTTCCTGGGGTCGTAACTTTTCAATATGATATTCGTTTTAGGCACATGGTAGCCCATGGGAAAGGTCTATCCGAGAACTACACATAATTCCATCAAAATTTGAACAATCTATAGTTTCATTGTGGCGATCCCTACAAATATATTTTAGGTCCTCAAAATGGCCCAAGAAGTTTAGGACCTGAAAACTACGAAAAAACTGCCAAACTAAAAAACTACCAAGATGAGCCAGTTGGAAAAGGTGGGTGGCCACCAATATCCACCTGGATCAGTACTCAGAGGTTTTCTCGTGCTTTATTCCACACACAAAAAAAAAATGTTTAACAGTAATACTTCTAAGACCATGCCACTCCATTGCATGGATTTTTGCCTTTTGCTAGCAGAAGTAGTTCGAATTTAAATTTTACGCTTATAGCTTGTTATAAGTTTCATCTTTGGTAGTTGGGTTTACTTTCAAGTAGACCTTTGTTAAAACTAAATTGTCTGTATCCTCCTTGTGGTGGTTTATTCATCAATTGTTTTTTAATAATATGCTTTGTACTATTTTTTTATATTATATATCAATTGAAAAAAGGTAACTTAATATCATTTTTTCCCTTATACCTTGAGGTAATTATAAGACAAATCTAAATATATTCATTATCTCTTCAATATAACCAATCAAAAACAAACAAAAAAAATTGAAGCATTTGAAGCCTCATTTTTATTGTTTTTAAACCAAAAAAAATTTAGACAATTATAGCTCGAAAAAACACATTATAATTTCTTGTGACCACTGACTTTCTTGAACAAAGTCAGTCCTAATTTTTTAAGTAAAAGCTTAATGGCACTAGAAATTGGTGTGCATGCTTATCTCAAACCAAAATGGTTGTCAATGTCACAAAGAGTGTTTGCTGAGTTATTTTCTCTATAGTCACTAATAAGACATATCACCATGGGTTTCCTTGCTTTCATTGAAGAGAAAAGCGTCTAAGCTTTCCAAATCTATTTTTTTGTAGTTTTATATGAAGGAGGAGATTATCATTTTTCATTAAAATGTATCAAGATTGAAGATTCAATATCGAGACTTGATTTCCTTTTATTGATTTACATAGAGATACAATACAGTTATATTACAATGGCTCCATGGCCACATATATGAACTTACAAGACTCATTGGATTGCCAAGCCAAAGGCCATGGAAATATCAACCATTATCCCTTCCTTCCTCATGAGATCTTCTTCTCCTCTTCCAACTCTCTTTCCTAGCTACTCGATGCTATGTTTATTCATCTTCAAGAAACCATTCACCTTCAGCTTCCCACAACCTCCTCATGCATGTATGTTTTCCTCTTCTCTATAACATTTCACCTTCTCCCGAGCTATCTTCATGAATAATGTGGTCAATATTCCCTTAACTCCACGTCTCCTGTCACACACTTGTCTTCTTTCCATGCTGCATCAACACACCAATGCTAAGCACGTGTCCATTCTCTAGTAAAGCATCCATCCTACTCCATTGTCATAACCTACGATCTATCACCTTCTGAAGAAACATTCTCGTAGCTCTCCCATGGTAGATTCCTACAACACTCCTACAACAAATTCCCCCAAAAGCTTCATGTAACAACGCTCCCATTCTGTTGCGCTGCCACAATTCGCAACATCATTATGATCTATAACAATGTTGTCACTTTCTACAATCTATCACATTCTGCAGCTTATCATGTTCTGCAACCAATTATTTCCTGCAACAAACAATCTCTTCCAAAGCACTGTCACTATCTCGTAGCATTGTCACTATTGTGCAACACTTCCTGCAACATATATTTTGCAACAAGCTTTCATAGCATGTCTTCACCTACTCATCCCCAGGATGAATTTGATGCTCTAACATTAAACTCCTTAGGTTTTTAAGAAAGCATGACCTCATGCTTATGAGGTAAATGTAAGTTTTAAACCTGTGAAGTAAATCAATGCATACATATTCTAAGCAAACCAAAAATTAATCAATGGCTCATACACACAGTACACAAAGATTTACCCTGGAAACCCTTAACCGAGAGAAAACCAGCCTTCCTTGGGGTCGCACCTCTCAACTCTTCATTGCATTAATTTCATCATTCACAATACGATATATACACAATGTTTTAGGTATTCTACAGCTACTAAAACCCCAATTCCTTAATACGGGGTTAATTTAGAAAACCGCTAAAAATAGTGAAAAACGCTAAAATAGACAAAACTGCCCAACAAAATAATTTTGGTCATTTCCCCATAGCCAAATGCTCCATGTAACCGGGGGGGAATCCTCCCCCCCTGGGACCCCCTAGGAAAGTTCCCAATGCACACAACAAAGATCACTACTAGGGAGGGATCGTCAAATGCAGTCATCAAATTTGATGCACCCCCCACACACATGTAAAGAATATAACACCTACCCAACAGTGAACCATTCACATCTCCAGCTACCCAATGCAACTTTCATCACTGTTGCACTCACCAAATCCACATGCCTCATTGCTATACATTCAACTCTATGACCAATACAAGACATCTTCTGTTGTATTTTGTTTCAACTCATTGTTGCACATCCATTTACAACAACAGAACCATACGATACTGATGGAAATATGGAATTTCCATCTCATTCCCACAACAACTCACCTTCCGGTATTGTTGCCATATCTGTCTCTCTTTCTTCATCACAAGCACTGATCAGGTTCTCCTCATCCATGCATCACCTGCATAACTCGATTTGAGTTACGTCCAATCCAGGACATCCCCACTTCCCTTTTCCATGCAATGTTCAAAGTTCCTTTGGTGCAACCCTCCACTCATGCTCAAAGCCACACAACATGGAGTCACATGCTTACATGTTAGACCTCCCTTGACTCAATCCACATCCACACATAGACTGCCTCAGTTGGTGATTCTATCAACGTATCACATTGTTTCAAAATTATCAAAGACATACCTTCAATGGCCTTCCTATTCACACAACACATTCACACTCGGTCCTCGGTAATATTCAATCCTTCTAACATTCCTCTGTAGCATGTATTCTTCCTCAGAAGATTTAAAATCTTCTCTCTTTCTTTGTCAGCAACATCTTCATCAACGTCCTAATATTCAGTATTATAAGTTCCTCCATCTTCCACTCAACAACTTCACTCATGCTTCCTCCTAGGTCACTTGTCTTCAAGGCACCATCTTCTACTTAGGCATTCTCTTGAGGCATATACAACCTATAACAATTGTTATAACATCTACAAATTTATTTTCTTCCAAATCATCATTCTATTGCATATTCTTCTCAACCTAGTACATTTTCCTTCATCTATAGCCATAAATTTTCTTCTTCTTGTAAACAAGAAAATAACATATTAAGAGAAAATGAGAAATTCATCTTCACTCCCTTCTTTCTGCTCTACATTGGACACACACCACATGTGCCTCTATCTTCAGTTGTTATAATTTCATGTGTCTTTGTTCATACTCATTTCCTTCAAGTCCACTCTCATCTCTAGCCACCATCTAGTAACAATGCACTCACTGCTACCAACAAGTTCCTTAGAACATATGAGCCCAGTCTCCAGTCTAAGAAACCTTCTGACTGCATTTTCTCTTGCAGCCTACTCCTGTGGTCAAAAACCCACACACTACAAGCTCATTTCAAGTGACCATGCCTTCATCTCAAGATAACAATCATCGATAACTACTGCCATTTCATTTGATCATGAATTCTCTCATGACCCATGTTGCATCTTTTATCTCAAGATAACAATTATGGATAATCACCACCCCAATTGTCATCTCCTTTGATCATGAAATTCTTTCACGGCCCACATTGACTCTTTCATCTCAAGACATAGTCATAGATAACTACCACCATAACTACCATCTATCTCTAGCAACAATTTATCTCAAATACCATCTTGCTTCTCAGTAACAACTTTCTAGACTTTACTTCATGCAGTTTTGTGTTCTTGGTTATCTTCATCTTCTTGCAACTTCAATCTTTTCACTCAGACATTTGGTCCTTTATCTCATGCATATTATTTGCATTTGCAATATTAATTCAGAATATGTTATCACTCCATCATCTTCACTCCTTTTAATTCTTGGTTCCTACACCTCCTCGACATGTTCATCTTCTTGGAGAAATCCATGAGAGTTGTCTCATGGCCATCAACCAGACTACCATTCATGGGCCTTTTCTCCAGCACTGCCTCCCACCACTCTTATTCTAGCAAACACAAGTTGAAACAATATTCTCCTAGGTCTTCTTACTTCCAAGGTTACACATGAACACAAATAGGAAACCAAATCCTTAGGAGCATAACCAATCTCTCATACTCTTGCAAGTTCTTTCATTTTAGAGTTATAGCTAACTTGGTAATATTTTCTTCCATCCCAAAGTTCTAGTTGTCTTTGATACCCTTTTAGATTCTTCCATCCTAGATTTGAACCTTTCTCTGATACCACTTGACGCAGAGAGAATCCACCCCTTTCCTGTCAAAATACATACGCAACGAAATTTTGGTTCTTACCTATTATTGGAACGCAATTGCTCCAAACATGCTCCTACATAATGTAACCACGAAGATTTCTCCACATGTAAAAATGCTATGGCCACTACAGTTGCACGTCAACAATAGGATCGTCTCATGCACCAACATAACACAATTCTACACTGACGATCTGCCACCACATTCTTCCAATCCACAATATGGGGTTTGTAACCTTTAGAATGTTTTCAAAACAGTTTGCAACGTCTCCATGCATTCTTCTTGGTTGTGTCAACCTGCAAGTTATTCCACTCAAACCTACATTCAACATTCAGCTCATAACCCTAGGAATCATCCTTCCTACGCAAACTTCACAACTATGAGACATAGACGCACTTCTTCTCCCCTAGTAAATCTCTACACTTGGATTTACATCCAACACCACGTTCACAGTAATGAAACCACATTTGCATTACACAACAAATCAAATCATTCATTCACACCCATCTACAAGGAACCATAAATCCAAGCACGATCTTCCCCAAACCTGCGCCCACCTACAGATAATCACAATCAAACTATTCTCCACATAGATACAGACATCACTCATATTTTTATAATCGTCGAGACAAAGGAAATGTAATAAAATCCAATCATACAAATAAAACAATTATATAATAATACACAAACTCATCCATACATACGCATCAAGATTCAATATGGAAACCTAATTTCCTTTTATTGATTTACATGGAGATAAAATACAATGATATTACAATGGGTCCATGGCCACGTGTGTGAATTTTCAAAACTCGTTGGATTGCTAGGCCAAAGGCCATGGTAATCTCAACCATTATCCCTTCCTTTCTCAGGAGATCTCCTTCTCCTCTGCCAACTCTCTTTAATGTGAAAGGGTCCCTGACATGTGACTCTTGTTTTATATAGAAAGTACAAATTATCGCCACCTTCACTTGTAAAAAAAGGGAATCTTATATTTACCGAGGGAAGTGACCTAATTAGCTTGCAAGCCATATGAAATCCTAAGCCCCTTGTGATGTCATGGAATGATATGTATAATATGAACAACTTATCAATGATAAATAAAAGTGACCACTCTATTTAAATAATTCAATTAGATAGAAATGTCAGTAGTCTACAATGATGACGAACTTGTCAATTTCACTAACATTACAAGAAGGAAATCCCCTGGTGTCATAGCATCTTACAAAATACAATGAAAATATAATGTAGTTATTCGCAAAAGAATGCTTGGGGATGTAATAATGATATTACAAGGAATGACTCAAAATATGAAGAAATGACAATGGACTTCCATTAACCAACTTGGTGAGCCTTGAGACACATAAAATTTGGCAAATGAGACAATGTTGAAGAAAATAATTTAGACTAGGCTAATAAAAATGTTGTTTTAGCTTTTGCAAAAGTTTAAACAAAACTCAAAATTTCATAGTATGGAATAAAGGTTATCCATATGAAGAGATGGGATGTGAAATATTTCTACATAAGGTAATCATTTCTACTAATAAGTTGACAAGATTGAAGAAAATGACTTAGATATGGTAGAGTTCCACTTTTCACATTCATATAAGGGGATTTTAGCTTTATATACAATGGTTTTTTTTAAAGGAAAAACATCAGCGATATCAATAAGTACAAATTAAATGACATGCAAATGGGGGCTTGACTAGTTGGTTAAGAGGGGGTGGTTATATTCCCAAAAAAAATTGGTATGTATCATCTATTGAAATATCGGGGTCATCGTGGTCATTAAGATATATTAAGTGTGGTATTCGCCATACAAGGTTGTCAAACAATTGGCTTAGGTTGATGGAAAGTTGGTATGTATTGTTGGTTGTCATTGATGTCAACCATTAGAGAGTGATATTGTAGATTGATGTCAACCCTTGGAGAAAGTCTGGTAGCGAATTATGGTAGAACAAAGGTTTGGGTAATGGACCCAAGGTTGTTTCATGTATAATGGTATGTGTTTTAATATATTTTAAGGTAATACTATTCTATATGAATAGTACATTTCATTCCATTTCCGGTGGTATGTGGAATGTCACATAACTCCTCATGATTAGAGAGTTATGGCCATGAGAAGTTGGAGAACCCAGTTTTTGGTAATGGACCCAAGTTTGTTTGATGGATAATGGTATGTGTTTTGGTATATTTGCATGTAGGACTATCCTAGATCGATAGTAAATGTCATTTTATTTACAGTGGTATGTGGAACATCACATAACTCCTCACGGATAGAGAGTTATGGCCATGTGAAGTTGGAGAACCCTCATGAGTCATATAGAAGCCCCAAAAGGTCAAAGTAGTCAAAGTGGTTTAAGAGATTTTAGAAGGTAAATAATAAAGTGAAGTGATGAGTGTACTATAAGTCAAAGTGAATACAAAAGAAATTATTTAATTAATAAATTTCATGGAGAAATTAATAAGTTACAAGTGGTTAGAACTGGGTTAACCCTAAAATAAGGAAAGTGGGTTAAGATGGTTAAAAGGTAACCCCTTGAGGAAGCTACATGAAAGTATAAATAAGAGGCAAGGCTCTCTAATTTTAATCACACTTGAGCATATTGAATATCTACAGGTGATTGAGGTAACCAAAGGATATCTAAGCCGAATTTCAGAGGGAAGGTGAAGTAAAGAAGGTCGAAATTCAAGAGAGGATAAATTCTTTTGATGATGCTTTCTAAGGTATGTTATTTACAAGTCATCTCACCATTTTCGCAATAAATTTTTTTGTAGAATTATTCAGACCGTGAAATTGGGAGGCCACTGAGGAAACATAACCAAGTAGTTGTGGTATAAATTTCATTTTGTGGGTCGTTGTAGTTTTGGATTTACACGCCGTGGAAAATAGTGTTTGTGGCTAGTCCTGAAACTGGTCTAAAACAAGTGTTTTGGGTAAAAATGTCATAACTTCTTCATAACCGATCAAAATTCAGTAAGACCAAATGTGTTGGTTAGAGTACAGTCTGTAGTATTTTGTGTACAATTTTTAGATCCATACAACAAATATTCTGTGTGGGGCACTCTCTACAAGTTCACTCTCTAGAATAAGCCAGAATTCAAAAACGTATGCCATTTTTGCTATAACTCCTTTTATGAGAGGTTCCAAGTAGTGACACCTGGAGGAATTGCATAAAACACATTGAAAAATATTGTGTACTATTTTCATATCTTTATTCATTACAGGTACATAGTTATGATTATTTCAATTTAAGGTTGTTGACTAATCCAAAACTAGTCATGTGAGACTAAAGTAAAGTTTGATGAAAATGTTAGTCTCTTGTTGTTAAAGTTAAGGAAGGTTTGCAGGTATGTGATCATATACACCAGGTCTATTACAGAGTTACAAATCATATTTGGATGATGAAATTGATAAGGTATTTTGGTTGAGGTACATGTTGGGTACATGGTTGAGACAAGTAGTTGATGAGTTGGCACATACATGAGGTGTATAGTTGATGATGTTGGTACATCTTGATGAGTCATAGTTGATGAGTAGTTGATACATGATTGGTACATACTTGGTACATGGTTGGAGGCACTTGTTCATAGTATTGTTGACACATGGTTTATGGATGATGTAGCATACTTGTATTGGTATATTATCAGAAGCACATATTTCTAGTCTCTTGTTGTTAAAGTCAACCATTGGAGAGTGATATTGTAGATTAATGTCAACCCTTAGTGATTGATGTCAACCCTTGGAGAAAGTCTGGTAGCGAATTTCGGTAGCACAAAGTTTTGGGTAATAGACCCAAGTTTGTTTGATGTATAATGGTATGAGTTTTAATATATTTTAAGGTGTGACTATTCTAGATGGGTAGCACATGTCATGCCATTTCCGGTGGTATGTGGAACGTCACATAACTCCTCACGGTTAGAGAGTTATGGCCATGTGAAGTTGGAGAACCCAGGTTTGGGTAATGGATCCAAGTTTGTTTGATGGATAATGGTATGAGGTTTTTTATATATTTTCAGGTAATACTATTCTATATGGATAGTACATGTCATTCCATTTCCATTGGTATGTGGAACATCACATAACTCCTCATGGTTAGAGAGTTATGGCCATGTGAAGATGGAGAACCCTCATGAGTCATCTAGAAGCCCCAAAAGGTCAAAGTAGTCAAAGTGAATACAAAATAAATTATTTAAATAATAAAGTTAATGGAGAAATCACTAAGTTGACAAGTGGTTAGAAGTGGGTTAGCCCTAAAATAAGGAAAGTGGGTTAAGATAGTTAAAAGGTAACCCCTTGAGGAAGCTACATGAAAGTATAAATAAGAGGCAAGGCTCTCTCATTTTAATCACACTTGAGCATATTGAATATCTACAGGTAACCAAAGGATATCTAAGACGAATTTCAAAGGGAAGGTGAAGTAAAGAAGGCCAAAATTCAAGGGAGGATAAATTATTTTGATGATGTTTTATAAGGTATGTTATTTACAGGTCATCTCACCATTTTCACAATAACTTTTTTTCTAGAATTATTCCGACCGTGAAATTGGGAGGCCATTGAGGAAACATATCCAAGTATCTGTGGTACAAATTTTAGCTTGTGGGTCGTTGTATTTTTGGAGTTACACTCCGTGGAAAATAGGGTTTGTGGCTAGTCCTGAAACTAGTCTAAAACATGTGTTTTGGGTAAAAATGTCATAACTTCTTCATAAAAGATCCAAATTCAGTAAGACAAAATTTGTTGGTTAGAGTACATTCTTTAGTATTCAGTGTACAATTTTCAGATCCATACAACAAATATTCTGTGTGGGGCACGCTCTACAAGTTCGTTCTCTAGAATAAGCCAGAATTCAACAAGGTATGTCATTTTTGCTATAACTCCTTTTTTGAGAGGTTCCAAGTAGTGGAACCTGGAGAAATTGCATAAAACACATTAAATAACATTGTGTACTATTTTCAGATCTTTATTCATTACAGGTACATAGTTATGATTATTTCAAGTTAGGGTTGTTGACTAATCCAAAACTAGTCATGTGAGACTAAAGTAAAGTTTGATGAAAATGCTAGTCTCTTGTTGTTAAAGTTAAGGAAGGTTTGCAGGTATGTGATCATATACACTAGGTCTGTTACAGAGTTACAAATCATATTTGGATGATGAAATTGATGAGGGCTTTTGGTTGAGGTACATGTTGGGTACATGGTTGAGACAAGTAGTTGATGAGTTGGCACACACATGAGGTGTCTAGTTGATGATGTTGGTACATATTGATGAGTAGTTGATACATGATTGGTACATACTTGGTACATGGTTGGAGGCACTTGTTATTAGTATTGTTGACACATGGTTTATGGATGATGTAGCATACTTGTATTGGTATATTATTAGAAGCACATATTGATCTTGGTGA
>ML783558.1:1121604-1136229 GCA_009831015.1 Picea engelmannii | reverse complement strand
TTATGGATGATGTAGCATACTTGTATTGGTATATTATTAGAAGCACATATTGATCTTGGTGATGATTATGAGTTGTTGTGTTATGCTTGGTTGATGCACATCTTTGAGAGTTGTCTTGGTGATTGATCTTGGTAAGTAGATCTGATTTGGTTGATAATATTGATGATACAGGTTGTTGTGATAGGTTGTTTGGACAAGTTGTTGTGACAGTTTATTCGTACAGGTTTGGCGCATGGTTGATGCACTTGTTCATGGTACAGGTTGGTGCATGATTAATGCACTTGTTTATGGTATAGGTTGATTACAAGTTGTTTGGTACATGTTGGTGCATGGTTTATGCACTTGTTTATGGTACATGTTGATTACAGGTTGAGGTACAGGTTGATGCATGGTTCAAGTTATTGGTACAGGTTGTTTGGTGCAGGTTGATTGGTACAGTTTTACAACAGTATATCTCACAGTGATAGTGTGACAGTGGTTTCATCATTATACTTATACGTCATGGCGATTGGACGGGGAAAGGACAGGTGGTTTTAGCCACCTTCTGGTTGTAGCCGGAGAACATAGGGGGTTGTAGCCAGAGAATTGGGGAGTTGGAGCTTCCCTCAGGTTGTAGCCTGAGAAACTAGGGGTTTGGAGCCTCCTTCCAATTGCAGCTGGAAAACAAAGGAAGTTGGTGCTTCCAATGAATGTAATTCTTAAATACATATATGAAAAATCATTCAGTGGTTTTCTCCTGCTTTGGGTTTCCACGTAAAACAATGTTGTACTATGTATGTGTGTGATTGCTCATTTCTTCATTGTTTATTACTCTGAAACTATTGGATGATAATGCTACATTGATATAACACTTGCATTTTATGGTGAAAAAGGGTTAAATTGCTCTATTACCGATTCACCCCCCCTCTCAGTAATCCAACAAAGGTGACACAATATCTCAATTATTAATTGTTAGTAAATGCTCAATAAGTATAAGGAAGCATTGTGTGATACTTTCTCGAAAAAGTACATTATGCAATAATAGGAATATATGGAAATAGATATTTAATTTGTTTAAATACAAATTTACATTCCAAATTCAACGGGGAAACAAACCTGTTAAGAAATAACTTATATTGGAACAAAATTAAACACTTAATTATATGAGAAAAAAGTATACATATTGAGAAAATATGTAGATATATTTTATTTCCCTTCTTGAAATATACTAAAGACCATGCAATGTAACTCATCCACACTTTACAAGCATATAATTACCTTTCAATGTGAGATTGAACTATTCAATTGATAGAAAACAAATTGAACCACTTGCAAATGCTAAATTCTATGGATATTAGAGTAAGAGGAGTTGGGGAGGGGGGTCCCAAAGAGGGCAAGCTAACCGAGATAAGAGCTACCAAGCTTAGTCTAGAATGTTATCCTAACAGTAACTCATCACGGAGAATCAGGGGCCCTTGATCATGGACAAATTAATGCGTAAGAGGATTGAGTGTAGGCCATAATAAAATTATCTTAGTATAGTTTGACACATTGGGATTCATTGTCACCATTAATTAAGTTGTATTTCAAACTAAGATATAGGATTATTTTTATGAGTTTTCATTATGCATGATCCATCTAATCCTTGCTTTATAGATATTTGTTGCAAAGTTATACCAAGGAGAAAATTTCATTTTTTACGTTGAAAAATATCTCAAAAATTTGCTTGGAGGTTATTTCAACACTTCTCTTCACAACTTTTCCCAAAAGTCAATTTTTCAAGTCTAGGTTTTGTAGAGCCAATGTAACCTATTGTAGTTTCTCTTGAATTGTTTCCACTCCATCCTCTACAATGTCCTTATTTTTTCCCATCAAGTGTTGTACCTTTGCAAGACACCGATTAATTTCCCCATACATCATCATGTGCTCCTTATTTAGTTGATCCAGAGTGATGGAGAGTTGAGTTTGCATTTTGTCATGATGTATGGTAGGGCCATTAATCTCTATAGTTCTTTAACTTATGCTTTGTAAGTTTAGAAGTAAACTAAGGGAATTATAGACTTGAATGATAAGAACACTCCACCACGTTGCCACCTTGTTGATCCAAAAATCCTTAGATGTCAATTAGCTCTTAAGAAGACACTAACATCCGGCCAGATTTGGGAAATTAAGATCGTTGTGACTATTTGCAAAATAACATTTGAATACGCTTACTTATTCGTAAACTTCATTAACTGATAATAAACTTGCACAAAGAAAACATGCTAACATGGAGAGAAATATTAACAACAAAGATTTAGGCACTTTACATGAGTTGATAATGGAGTTCACCCATCTAGGGCTATGTCTCCGGGTCCGCTTCAAAACGAGAGACCGCTTTATTGATGCTCAATAATGCTTAAATATAACTCCCACTTATGACCTTCTGATACGTTTCTCAAACACAGTTGTAACTATCAAAATCGACACTGCTTCGGAAAACCGAAACTTTTGACTATAAACATTATATACTTCTCTCAAAAGGCCCAATGGCACAAATACCAAACCAACAGAGCTCTTGGCACGCAAAACAATGTCAAAATGAACTCTCTCTGATTTCTTGGCACACACATAACCAAAATGAACCCCACGCTCATACAAAACAAACTCGCTCTAAGTTCTTGTGTGAATTCATACCATATACAATAGAATTTCCACTCATACAAAATGAACCCGCTCTAAGTTCTTGTGTGAATTCATACCATATACAATAGAATTACCACTCATACAAAATGAACTCGCTCCAAGTTCTTGAACAAACTTCCATGTCAAAAAAACCCAACCCAGGTTCTTGACACATGAGCCTTCGGTCATAACCAATATGAACCCCATCCAGGTTCTTGGCATATGATTACCCGTTTGGCATGCATTCCCTTGTCCCATACAATGGCTAAGGCTTGGTTTATATAGGGTAAGTTGGGGGTCAAACCCCACCCGACCCCCTATATTCCAGGTGGCACATTTAGTTTAAACTTAAATGTAAATATTTTGTCAGTTCTTAACAAGGAGCACATGATGGCACGTTGGTTGGAGTATTATGTTAAACTGCTAGTATGGGCGGATGTTTTAAAACAAGGGTGTACGTGGTGCAACGGTCGTTGCATATTGTTAAGACATTGGAATATTCTCGTGGAGGTCGGGGGTTCAAACCCTGCTAAGCCTAAACAATTTTTATATCCCTTAGCCAATATTGGCCAATCGAAGGATGCCATGTGGCATCCTCTGATTGGTCTATTGTTAGAAAAATAGGACCGTGGAGCAATAAAATTAAAAAAATGCGGAAACAAAACACAGAAGATACACAATACAATAGAGACACAGATTTACGTGGTTCACCCAGTGTGGGCTACGTCCACCAGAGAAATTGCCAGGTCCTTCCTTTATTATTATCCAGCAAATGAAGGGATACAACCTATAGCAAACTCGTTGTAACTTCCTCTTCTTTATCTCACAGTCTCCTATCGCAGAATACAATATTCGCTATGATACATAGCCGCAATACATTTCCTTCATAAGAGAGGGTTTCCTTCTAGGGGAAAAAACCCTAACATAACTTCTACCGTTAGATCTGTCACCTTATAATAAATGGTTCAGATTTACAATGAAATTACAATATACTTTTACAAGGCAATTTTTCCTTCGGGGGCTTCGCCCCCGAACCCTGCAGAGGGGGTAACCCCCCTCTGCACTCCCTCACATGGAAGAGTGTACATACTTCTGGGGTGTAAATACTTCATGGGGTATAAGCACGGCTGAAAACAAAAGACCTCTGAATCAGGAAGATAATCAGGCTCCACAACCAACATCTACCTGTTGCACGGTCAGTGCACAGTCAACCTGCATGCATCAGATGCCACTTATCTGACACATCATCACCTAATTGTACCTGACACATCATTGTATAAATGACATGTGGCAATTTTTTATTATTCCAACTAGTCCCGAGTTTGGCAATTTCTAGGTTACATGTGGCAGCCTATCGTGTTGCCACGTCATCATGTTAACATCATCATGACTTCAACCTGTGCCCTTTCAGTTGTATGCATGACCATGTGGCTACCTGTGGGTATTCCACGTGTCATGTCTCATTTGACTTTTTGCATGTTGGTCAAAATATTTAGAACATCATAACTTCTTCATACGACATCTGTTTGAGGTGATTTATGCGCCATTGGAAAGATCTCATCAAGATCTACGCAATGAATTCATTTTCATTAGAATTTTAGTTAAATGTGGCATGATGTTGGTCCTTTATAAAGAGTACCAATTTGAGTGCCATATCTTTCCAGAGTTACTTGGGAGATAAGCCATAAAGGATATATAACTATGAGTATAATTTCAAGGATCGTAGGGGGAAGGGGTTGACATACTTTAGATAGATAAGATTCAATCAGATGGTCCAAAGAGACCTCCCAACCCTAACCTCTATGATTTCACCCCTAGTATGAATGAAATTCAGGCCCTCTTTTCATCCATAGTGAGGTTGGGGAGCCGATCTACAACCTTGTCACCAATCTTTCTAACATGTTTATAGATCACATTTATGTCCAAGGTGCCTTGCACAATCTAGTCAGTCTTATTTTCAAGAAAGAACCAAGTAAATGGATGACTTTCATCATCCTTTCATCGGTATCCTCCAACGAGGTATACACACACTAAAGGATAAATATTCATCGCCAATAAGACTATGTGATGAGATCTATCATCCAACTCCATAAATAAATGCCAAGAAATTATGATACACTTAATAAAGAAAACACCACATGTAAACTTTTACTACACCACATATAGGTGGGCGATAAATCCCCCCTTCCTCCCCTGAGTATTACCCCCTTCCAAACCACCTATATTTAAAGTAATAAAACACAATCTAAGAGACATTTAGCGTTAATAGTGGGATATGCCTATCTTGTGGGATTTTGAATTAACTTCAATGACTAGAAAAACTCCTTCTTTTGTCTTCACCATTTAAAAAACATAAGTCCGAAGTCTTGGAAATTAAGCATATGAGACCCAATATGGGGACAATCTCATTGTGCCCCTTGAAATTTTAGACATTGGCCCAAGAGAGGAATGGATTTTATAGTTGGGAAAGTAATTCAAAGACACCACAAGATAATTATAATTGACTATAGAGAAAAATAAGATATGCATGCACACATAAATTACAAGCAAGAGAAAATAATTTCAAAGTCTTAGTTATCATTCATAACAAGAGCTCTCCAATGGACTAGGTGGGAAGGAAAGGCAAGGTATTAAAACATAAAACTATTGATTGGTAAGTGAGCAGAAAGTGCCACGAAGATATAAATGGAAATGGAAATTCAAGCATCGAATGTGGTGGAGAATCCATTTATGGCGAAGACGATGTCCAACATTCTATACTGCTACAATGGAAGAACGAGGGAGGATTTGCCCACAACAAAATATTTGAGTTCAAATATGCAATAGGAAACCAATCATGCACCATGCTCGTGACATTGATGATAGGTCACTTGATGGAGCTAGACTTTAATTATCAATATAGGAAGTGGTACTCTTGAGATCTTGTCCTCCTTTATCAATCTCTTGGTCAGAAGTATGTCCTATAGGTACCAACCCAATTTCCATTATCATCACTNNNNGTTGATGGAACTTAAGGTTACCATAATGGAAGGAGGAGAGGTCCTAGGGTGTTAGTATTTTATTTGGACGATATGGTGGAAGATATCAACCCGTTGGATTACGTTGACAAAGATGAGGATCATCTATGGTATATTTTCATGTTGCATGTAGAATCAGTGGAGATATGGGAGTGCTCCAAAGCATTGAATGAAGATTTAAAAAAGGAAAAGTTGGGGGTGTTTGGACCATTGTATCACGTAGGTGGAATCTCACACAATGATAGGTTTGCATGCACCAAGAAATTTCTAGTACCTCATAGGATCCAGAAAATACACTCTCATGCATCAACAAATATTGTGCCAAGATAGAACACAAACCAATATGTTAAGTTAATAAAAGAGGCACCTTTAATTTATGGGGAGTTTTGTCTGTGTCATTCTTCATCTATCTCTCCAAGCCATGTGTTAACAATAGTTGCTAAGAGATATATTGAAGGAGTTGAGGAAGGTAGGATAACCCTGGAATAGCTCTATCAACAGTCAAGGGAGATGGAGAAGCAACATAGAGCAAGATGGGTTATGGGGAATTCAAATAGAAAGTAGCCAGTGTTCATTTTGGTTGGATGAGAGTTACTCATCGAGGGAACAATTGGAAGTGAATTAGGGTGTGGTCGGACTGGGTGAAGAAGGTATTAGGCCATAATCTGAAGGTTACAAAGGTTGAATGGATGATGGCTTTAGTAGTCATTGGAAGATTTGCGGGGAAATTCATGAAGAGGGAATCCCTGAAGTATTGGTTGCCAAATAACTAGCTTCCAACTCTAGGAAATTTGCCTAAGTTTCACATTCTAGTGTGTATTTTAATATGCTTCATCTTGAAAAAAAATAAGAATAGGCATTGTGATGGATAAGGAGTGGATGTGGGGGACATCAGGTTTGTGCCTTGAGCCCAAGTGCCCAAGTTTTATCCCTCGGAGAGAGCCAATGTATATTTAAAAGACATGGGTGTTGTTTCCAGGTTTATTGATGGTGTTGTTTCTAGGTATATTGATGGTGTTGTGGAAAAAGGACATTTTGATGAAGATTGATAACTCCATGGGTCACTTTGTAGGGTTTGAGGATGCATGGTTTGATAATGAAGATAGAAGGATTGCTAAAATATTGGTTGAATTAGATTTACAGGAGGGATTATTGGATGAAATGAAGATAGTATAGGGCCCATGGAAATTTAGCTATGTTTCAACTATTGGAAGCTTCCTTGTTGGTGTATGATACATTGCAAGGTGGGACAAGAAGGCAAAATGCTCAAGCGTCGAGAAAGGTTAGTTTATTGGTAACAAGGCTTAGGATAAAATGAAGGTGACAAATTCTTTGGCTATTTTAAAGGGAGGTTTAGTGTACAATCCAAACATGAATCAATTGAATCCTAGCAACAAATGTTCATTTGGGTTTTAGCAGATGAGGTCACCCACTTAAGAACTAGGTAATTTGGAAGCTTTGGAGCTAGTTTTATCATTTTTTTGAAGGTATGAACCCTCCTAATCCTTTGATGTGTTCTCAAAATCAGATAGTAATTAATATTTGTTATGCATTGAAACTAAGGATCCTACATATATAAAATACGAGACAACGGAAGGTCTCGTTCTATCTTTAGAAAACCCTAGCTATCTTAGGGATGGGGATTCTCCCAATATGAAGTAAATGAGCAAGGAGAGGACGAAGACATAAGAGAATTCTTTGGTACCTTTAATTAGATCCATGACTCTTCAGTGGCTACAGAAGGAAACCTTAAAAGCACCAACTATTATGGAAGGTGAAACATTTAAAATTGAAAAAGACCTTAAGAAGACCTCTTCTAACCATCATATAAAATCAACCTATCAACTCAATAAGGATATAGAGGATGAACTAAAGCAAGTAAGGGGACTCTTGGATTTACATTGAAATATGCCTAATATTGTTGGAATAAATTCAAATATGACATTGGCTAAGTCCAAGGCAAAGCAAGACATTTGAGATGGCAACCAAAAAATAGTTGGTAGGGCCCTTAGAGCGGGGAAAAACCATTGACTAATTAGATTATGGTATCCCTTAATCTTAGAGGGGTGGGGGGTGCCCACAAACAGTTATCCCTCAAAATATTGGTCGATGTTTATAATATTGATGTTGTTTTTCTTCAAGAAACAATGTGCTCTGATGAAAAAGTTATTGATTTCTTATCAAAGGTCTTAAAGGATTGGACCTTTTGTACCTTAGATGTTGTAGGGATGTCTAGAGGTTTTTTGACTGGGTGGAATACTAAGTTTAACTCTATATCCACTTCGGTGATGGTTTCATTTATTATCATGGAACTCATAGCTAAGAACTCGGGGAAGGACTTAAGGTTGATTAACTTATATGATCCATATGGTGAAAGGAAACCCTATTGCTATGCCCTTGCAGATTTAGGGCAGTTGTGTAACACCTCATTTTGACCTAGATAGCTAGACTACATTTTGACTTAATTGTTTTTCCTTGCTTATTTGTGAAAGATTGTTAGAACAAAGGAACTTATGTATATGGACATGCGGACCTTCATATATGTATGAATAATTATTATTATGTGATTAATGATGATATTGTGTGATTTACTTCTAGCATGCTAGTTTTGAATAAAATATTTTGGTACTTGGACACCAGGGTTGAATTATAGGTTTTAATGCAATTAGAAACATGCACATGGTGAGTAACTAGTTGGCTTACAACGTTCATTGATGAGTAACATGACAATTACATGTCAATAGTGTTATGATTATGCATGATCTTGTGTTGTAAACTAACCTACAGGTTGAATGGGCTATGTGACAGCTAGAGAAGTCTGATATTTAAAGTGGTCGATGTCGTGGACATGGAATGAGAAGTGGTATGATATGAAGCATCATTATGTTGTTTTTATATTGGTTCAAATGAATTGCTATGATAATTGGGCAAGTGCAGTTTTTTTAGGTAGCATGACTAGCGAAATTGGATATATGATGACAAAGCTTCCATAAAAAAGTGCCACAGTATGGTCCATGATAGGGTGTTGAGCCTAGTTCTATTAGGAGGGGTGGAGGTGTTGCCCATCATTTACCCTTTGAAACTTGGAATCATGAGAGAGTTTTGTTTAGCCACACTCCCATAGATGTGTAATGGAAACTTCCAATTGCCTATTAGGGAAGCTTGGTGAAGGTAGTTGACACTTTTTCTTATGGGTTCTATATGAAGTTAGATCAATAATTGACACTCCGTTATAGTTCAATAGAGGAAGGATAGCATCTTGAAGATGGAAGTAAGTTAGGGAGGAAGGGTGATTTAGGTAGTTGAGAGTGTTGTTGGGCTTTAGTCATGTAACCTCAATACCTAACTTATTCACTTTTCTTTTTGTATTAAATGCTTATCTTGGTCACGATGATCTAGGTGAATGTTTCATTCGTTTTGAAATGTTGTGACTAATGAATTACTATTATCATGTTAGTATAAATGATTGATTAATTCATTACATGGTTTATTGCATTATCGACTTGATTGTGAGCATACATGAATTGTGCATTAGATGTGATGGTTGTTGTCATTAGTACATGCATGAGCTATATATGTGTCAGCTACACATGCATGTCTTATGTGTGTGTACTAGTATTATTGCAATGTATTAAAATAATTGTTGTTGTTGTTGTTTTGCATGGGCGTGTAATGTCTAAGTATAATTAATTTGTTTAGATTTAATGTTATTTATTAAATTATTTATTTAATTCAAGATGTGTGTGTGTGTGTGTGTAATGGAATTTATTAAATTTGGATAGCATGTGAGATAGGATGTCAGGGAGGGATGGTTATATGATGATGGAGTTGATATTCCCGAGGAGGAGGGTGATGGAAAATGTAATAAGGGAAAATTTTGGATAGGTTTTGGGGGTACAAGTGTTGGGGAGAAGAGATTATGGTTTTGGGAGGGAGGACAAACCATTGAATATGGGAAGTACTGGAGCTATGACTGTATGAGCATTGGACAATGATTTTGACTAAGATTTTGATTTTGAATGGGATTCTTGGACATACTAGTGGGTTGTGGTTCTAGGACTTTGGGCATGGAGGGCTAGGAAACCCCTCAAGGTTTCCTATAGCTAGAGAGATGACAAAGGCTATTCCTAGTTGACTCGGTGGAAAAATGCAGTTTTGGTTAGTTGACACAGATAAGAGACAACTCGACATCAATGGACATAAGCAACTAAAGTGAGAGGTATTTTACTATTACGTTTATCCCTAATTAACTATGGTCAATTTGTTTTAATTATGATATATAATAAAATTTTGTTGTGTCAGTTGGGTTTAACTCAAGTGGTTGGGAGGAATGTTTGTTATACTCCCCACCTACGTTCAATTCCCATAAGTGACATGTTGATCTCTTAATGAGTATATCGAGGTAATGGCTTTGAGCCTTGTTGTTGACGGACATTTTTCCCTAGAGAATCTAGGGTTTACCCTAGGTACCATCCTTGAAATGAGGGGAAGTACTCAGGGTTTTCCTCGGGCTTTATAACCTGGAAAAAACATTGAAATTTCATTGTGAGGCTACTTTGAAAATTTAAATTAAATTGCACCATAAGGAAATTAAACAGAAATTTACTTTTTTATATATAGAATTCAACAGGAATTGTTGTCTTGCAAACATTAACTCCTTTCACATGTTCATAACAGACCATTTATTTACAGAAAATTCTAACTTAGAATTACAAAATTTGCTTCAGTGTTTAACTCTAAATCCTTGGTGAAGGGTATTACAAGTTGGAAGGTGATTATGCGTCATCGAGGATGATTTGAATTTAACCCTAAATAACAAGGAGATATGGGGGGGGGGGGGAGATTTTAGAAGGGACCACCTGAAAGATTACTTATCTTTGATGTTTGAGTCTCACCAATTGATTGATGTGGAGTCTGTGAAAATTGTTCCCACTTGGTGTGATGGTAGATGAGGTAGAGTGGGGATCTCCAAGAGATTGGACCACTTTTTCATGACAAAAAATCTCTTTTAATGAAAACCTAAGAATCAAATATTGGGTAGGCACAAGGGGTTTATCGACCCATCTCCCAATCTTATTAAAATTGGAGAAGGAGGAAAACAAATCTCCTAGTCCTCTAAAATTCAATCATATTCGACTATTAGATCCAATTACCAAGACTTAGGTCCCCTATGATATCCAAGAGAGGGACTATACAATGATGTATATTTTAGACAACCTCAAAATAATCGAGAACGCCAAGGAGGGGTGGGAAAATATATTTCATCCAAGTATCAAAAAGTACTTAGAGAGGTTGAAGAGGGAATTACTGCCCTTTTTGAAAACAACAATGCAAAAGTCTTTTCAAAAGAGGAAGTAGAGTCATTAAAGGATTTGGAAAAAAATAAATGAGACCTATTAGATAAGGAAAAAGGTTAATGGAGACTCAAAAGTACAGCCTCATGGATAAGTGAAGGTGACAACAACATAATTTTCTTTTAAAATTATGCCAATCATAAGAAACATATAAATACAATATGGGACATCATGCATCCTAATGGATCAAAGGTCAATACTTTTAAGGAGATGGAAGAGATTGGAAGACTATATCTCAAGTCCTTATTTCAAGACCTAGGGAACCCTAATATCAGGGAAATTATGAAAATCTTGAGTATTTGTCTTGCATTCATAAATGAGGTTTTGGAGGCTGAAGTCACCTCATCATAATTTAAGGTTGTTTTATTCTCTTTTAAGAAAGTAAAAAGTCATGGACTCAACGGACTATCTATGAGATTCTATTTGGGTTTATTTGACCTTTGGAGCAAGATTTGTTGTAGGTCGTAGAATAATCGTGATTACATAGGAAGGTCATGGGGAATACAAATGCAACATGTATAGCTCTCAACCCCAAAAAGTAGACTTGTGACACGTTTGAAGACTATCGGCCTATTTCTTTATGTAATTTTCATTATAAAATTGTTTCTAAGCCTATTTTTAACGAATTGAAGGGTATTATGTTAGGTATTGTTTTAGAAGAACAATTTGGATTCCTCTACAATCAACAATTTCATGTTGCAGTTGGAATAGAACAATAGGGCATGCATTAAATCAAAACAAAAAAATACCAATAATGATCGTGAAGATCGGTTTGTCGAAGGCTTATGACAGGGTGAATTGGTTGTTCTTAAGATAATTTATTGTTGTTATAAAAGGGAATGAACTTGTAGAGAGTTAAATATATTATGGGTCTTTTAACACTAGTCTCATTTGTTGTATTGATTAATGGGTCTCCCTCTGGTTTCTTTAATGCTTCTAGAGGACTCGAACAGGGATGCTCCTTATCTCCATTCCTTTTATTGTTAGTGCCAAGGGGACTTAGTTTTCTCATTAATGATGCTAGAAGTAAAGGAGATATGAAGGGGATTTGGGTGGATAGCTTTGTTCGCACCACACATATACTTTTTGTTGATGACATCATGCTCTTCGGTTAGGGATCCAGGAAGGAGCTCAAAAAATTAAATGTCTTGTTATATTTGTACTATAATTCCACATGAATGGAACTAAACTTGAACAAGTCCCAACTATTGGTAAAGGAGTTGACAAATGACATCAAGGCAAAGGAAAAAAATTGTTTTTTAAGTGAAGACTTGTGATTAGAATAAGGGGTAAAATCTCTAGAATTTTTCATAAAACCAAACAAATACCACTTTGAGGATTGGAATTGGTTGTATAATAAATTGTGATCCAGATTTTTTGTATGGTGCAACCAATGGTTGTCACGAGGAGGAAGACTTGTTTTAGTGAAGGTGGTCTTGGAAAGCATTCTAGTCTATTGGTTAACAATAATCAATATTCATAAAGGCATCCTCAACAAAATTAGAAAGAAGTGTTTTATCTTTTTATGAACTATGAAAAGATATAAGGAAGGCATTCCCCTTATTAAGTTGAATAGAGTAGCCCTACCAAAGGAATTAGGAGGGTGGGCTTTGAAAAACGTTCACATATTTAGTTTGTCACTTGCAGTTAAAAGCCTTTGAAGGCTAGTTTATAATGAAGGTCTCTGGGGTAGAGTAATGAAATAAAAATACCTTAAGGGGCAGTCTATGGAGGAGTGGTTCAAGCTTACATGAAAACACTATCTAGGTGCATCCATGGTATGGAGAGCCTTAGTTAAGGCTCCCCCTCAGTATGTGAATGTTGGAATACTAAGAGAAGGGGGGCGCGGGGGGGGTGAATCAATATGAGCACTTTTTACCACTTTCAACCACAATATATCAACTTCAATTTTATCAATACTATATCATTTATGATTGCATTCAATATATCATGAGCATATAACCAGAAGCAGTACAATTCAACAATATCACATCAGACACACAGTACACCAGAATTTACGTGGAAACCCAAATGGGAGAAAACCACATAATATTTTCTTATATATATATATATATATAATACATTCATAGAAAGCACCAAATTCCAAATTCTCTAGCACCAACACCCTGATTTGCAGGCACCAACCTGAAGGAAGCTCCAACTCCCTAAATTCTCTGGCACCAACCGGAAGGAGGCTATGACCCCCTGATTTGCATGCTTCAACCTAAAGGATGCTCCAACTCCTTGATTTCTCCGGCACCAATCGGAAGGAGGATATGACCCCCTAATTTATAGGCACCAACTTGAAGGAAGCTCCAACTCCCTGAGTTCTCCAGCACCAATGAGAAGGAGGCTACAACTCCCTTTCTTTTCTTCGTCTTGCCACCTTGGAATATAAGTGTAGACTCACTATCACTACCATTGATAAACCTATAACTGCCATTATCACTGATACATCAACCAAATTGTCATTGTTATTGTTATTAGCACTCAAAATGTTCTTCTAAGTTTTGAGGCACCTTCATTTGTTCGTGCTTTATTTATTGATTTCCTGGGTCTTTTGCCAATTGTTATAGTCTTCAAATTCCCCATTAAGCCTTGACAAGCTCCCATTGATCGCTTTTTGCCCAAGATTCTTGTGACTTGCCTTTTAACCTATATAACCAAAAAATAACTTTTTAATTAGTTTCCCTCAATTTTTACTTTGATAGTCTTCTTATGTCCAAAATAATATATATATATATATACTTTTCTATTTTATTTGCCTTTTTAATAAAAGAGTTTATTGCCTTTTTTTTCTATTTTATTTGTCTTTTTAATAAAAGAGTTTATTGCCTTTTTTTTCTATTTTATTTACCTTTTTAATAAAAGAGTTTATTGTCTTTTCTATTTTATTTGCCTTTTTAATAAAAGAGTTTATTGCCTTTTTATATATATACTTTTCTATTTTATTTGTCTTTTTAATAAAAGAGTTTATTGCCTTTTTTTTTCTATTTTATTTGCCTTTTTAATAAAAGAGTTTATTGCCTTTTTATCCAAAAATGGTGACATTTGCCTTTTTTATCCAAAAAGGGTGACATTTGCCTTTTTAATAAAAGAGTTTATTGAGCACAAGTGAACTAAGTCTAATCCTGAGCCATATCACATACCAAAGTCCACAAACAAAAAGGGTGACATTTGCCTTTTTAATAAAAGAGTTTATTGAGCGAGCCATATCACATACCAAAGTCCACAAACAAAAAGGGTGACATTTGCCTTTTTAATAAAAGAGTTTATTGAGCACAAGTGAACTAAGTCTAATCCTGAGCCATATCACGTACCAAAGTCCACAAACAACACATGCGCCATGTCACATAAGTTGCCATTTGCCTTTTTAATAAAAGAGTTTATTGCCTTTTTATATATATACTTTTCTATTTTATTTGTCTTTTTAATAAAAGAGTTTATTGCCTTTTTTTTCTATTTTATTTGCCTTTTTAATAAAAGAGTTTATTGCCTTTTTATCCAAAAAAGGGTGGCATTTGCCTTTTTTTATCCAAAAAGGGTGACATTTGCCTTTTTAATAAAAGAGTTTATTGAGCACAAGTGAACTAAGTCTAATCCTGAGCCAT
>ML783558.1:1104235-1121504 GCA_009831015.1 Picea engelmannii | reverse complement strand
AATTCTCATATGTGGACTTTTATTTACCTTCCTTTTTGTTCTCTTGGTCCTTCTTACCCTTGTTCTTCTACTTTTCTTCTTTGAACTTCCTTGAGTTGTAAGCACATGGGGTTTGGAACTATTGAGTGCCTCTATCTGGATGAGCTTTGTCTTCATGGATAAGTAACCCCATGAACTCATCCGGGGACGACTTCTTCCATGTAGACCCCATATCTAACTTGGTAGTTTGAAAAGAAGAAGTGTAGACAGAATAATATGGTCCTAGTTTGCTTAGAATTGAAAAGATCAATTGTTCAACTTTCTTATCAATTCCACAAACATGAGAAAGAAAAGTTTTAAACTTACAAAAATAGTCCTATAGGGTCTCTAAATCTATTGGATTCAATGTATGTAGATCATTCTCCGCCTGATGACCTCTTAGATTGTGTTGCTTGCCTAGTAGATCCTTCAACTTTGTCCAAACATCGTTAGGAGTCTTGTAGGTATTGACATGGAAGAGGAGATATGGAGAAATGTTCAAACACAATATCCCATAGGCGTCATCCATTTTGTTGAATTATTTTGATTTCTCTATGGTTGAAGTAGGCTCAACCTCAATCCCCATGGTGACCCTATACAAACCCTTGCTTCAAAGTAGAAGTTGTCTCTTGGGCTTCCACTCAAATTAGTTGAAGGGTGTCAATATCACTGAAGAAGATGGTTGATCCATAGTTCTTTGTTAGTTGTCCAATCTGATCTATAAACCTACAATAAAACGGAATACTCCCTCACAATAATGGCTTTAATACCATGTAGGATTAAACCACAATCCAAGACTAATCGTGAGAAGGAAATACTACACTAGCTAATTGCAAAAGAGGGAGAGGTGAGTGAAAAATAGAATCAATATCCACACATAAGAGACTAGGAAGCCAACTCGAATCACATTGTATTAATCCTTGATCATGAGTACAATATATAGGAATCTCCAGTTGAGGAGTAATGCGCACTAGGTTGGGGTTTCCATATGCATGCTCAAGTAAAAAAGCAATCAATGCTACTAGCAACAATTAACTAAAGTCAAAAGTTGCTATTAATAAGAAAATGTTAAAAATGTAGATGTGAATTAAGTGAGAACTCTACATGAATTCAACATGTATTCCATAATAGAAAACTCTCCTAGAATAAGACTAGAGTCCAACAATGGAACTAAAGTTTGAGAGAGAATTTCATAAATATGGAAAGTCACTAAAAATAGGTAGATAAGTGAAATGGGTTAACTCCAAGAATAAGATGGGTAATGTGCACTTCCTTAGGAGAATAATATTCTCACTCAAGTGTACTCTCTAACCATGAAATAGGAATTATCTCCTAAAATTAAGGAAATATGAATTATCTCCTAAACAAATAGGAATTTGCCTAATGGTGGCTAAAAAATAGGAACTTTCCTAATGGTAGCTAAAATATCAGGATTTTCCTAATGGTGGTTTATGAACCCATGGTATTTTCCCATGATATTACATATAGGAATCCACCGGCGAAAAATAGACCTGCTATAAATAAACTTGCAATAAATAACAGTCATCCTAAATAGTAGGAAAAATGGGAAAAAAATGAGTATGTCACTAAGTATGTAGTTAAGCATGTATCCCAACAGATTCCTAGTCTTTTCTCTTTGATTTCAATAGGTTTGCAAGGCATAGAAATTTGCAACCATACACACAAATTTAATTCCGTCAACAATGTCCTTGTGGCCACCACATCCAAACTCTTTTCTCTACAAAAAATGTGTAAAAAATATAGAATAATGTTTGACTAATTTTTAATGATCCAATTATTAACTATAATTATGGTAATTTCTCCAACTCACACTCTTTGAAAAATCGATTATAATTGTCCAGAACGACACATGTATGTGGCCACCACAATCATATCTTTTTCTCTACAAAGAACATATGAGGAATATGAAATAATGATTAAATAATGCAAACTAGTTAATATTTAATAATCAATATGACAATTTCCCAAACTTGCATTATTTAAGAAGTCTATTTTAACTCATCGCACTTTGAACAAAACACGATGCATAGTAGCAAGTCCATGTCATTAGGGTAGGGATGTGCAACGCAAGCTGAAGTTTATTATGTTAAGGATTCAGGAGTTGATTATGTTACTGATGGATCACTTTCGTAGTGATCTCATGCTTTGACTCTAATAAATGTAATGTTGGGGAAGCACATTGCAGCGGGCCTGAGAATAGTGATTGTTAGTAGCATGAAATGAAAATTAGATGAACACCTTGGTGATTTCATGTTATGAATCTCATAAATCAGTCCAATACTCTAACCATGTGGCAACATAAGCATACACGTTGTCAAGTACTTGGACACATTTTCCTTATGTCCATGTGATGGAACGAGACTTACCTTCTCTTTATTTCTATTTGAGAGAGCCCAAAGAGCAGGATTGATTCTTTGATTGCTTGGATACGATAGAAAAGAAATAAAGAGCACGCAGAGGAGGATTGATTCTTCACTTAGCATAGATTTGAGACCAAATACAAAGAGTGGGGGAGATATTTTGGCTAGTTATTATTGCAAGTTCAACTTAGTCATGAAGTAGGATGAAAGTGTGGATATATAGTTGTTGGATCGAATGAATAACATTGTTATTATCTATTGGGTTGGGATCAAAATCTATTGATGTCTCTTTGCAACATTCAAATCTTTGGTTACTCTTTGGTTGTCAGTGACTGTTGCTCTGGCAGTTGTTGGTGACATAGAAAGAAGTGGCAGACAAAGAGTGGAACGTACACATCCGGTCAGCTAAAACCGAGGTGTGTCAATTGTCAGTTGAGAGAAATTGTTAGGCGTTTCAATCCAGAAATCTATAACTGAAAAATAATCATACGATTGTCTCCTCAGGCTCATTAATTACTACCCAACATTAAACTCTACATAAATTGAGCATGACATTGCCTAAGATTAAGAGTAAAGACAAGACAAATGTAAATTGGCATATGCTTAAAATTTTGAGGAATTTGTCTATACACGGTTTATACAAATCTATCTATACAGGGTATTTCGATGTATTAGTTTCAGTTGTGAAGGCATAGTATTGTCTATAATCATGGTGAACCAACACAACTATTGTTCGTGCTTCCTTTTAGCACGTGGACTACCCTAAGAATGTGGAAGATGAATATGTAAAATAGTTTCATGTGGGAATGAAAACTTCACTTCAAAATACATTTGCATATAATTCACATGCTTGAGTTATATACTTTATGGTTGTTCATTCCCAAATCATTCATACTGGTAACGAAATACAATCTTTGTAGTCTGTGCACCTTGTTGTCTCTGCAATCTTTTGTTACCTCCAAGTAACTCCTTGATCGAGGATCCGGGACCTTCCTTGAAATGAATTTTAAGGATGATTTGGGGATGAGATTTGTTAGAGTTTATTCTATTTGTATGCCTATTAACTTCATATTACAAAAATGATAAGTTGGTTCTACTTGTAGGCTTATTGATTTCATATTAAAATAAAAAAACTAATAACATGTTTACTACTTTACACAGTATTGTGTTTAAGAACTCTATTACATTTAACTCTATTTAAATTTGACTAAATTGAATGCAATGTCATTTTTTATTAACCTGCTTATTATTTATGTACTTAAAGAACCCTCTTCAGAAATGGCCTATTTTGATTAAACTGCCAAACGAACATATACAAAGCAATTATGAGTTTGTTAATGACCTTTGGAGGACTAACAAGGTTAAACTAAAATATCCAGGAAAAATTAATGGGATTTTGCATAGCAATCCATTGTTAGTGAATCCTTCTATAAGTTTATGTATTTTGAGGATGCTTCTAAATTAGAAATGGCCTATTTTGATTAAACTGCCAAACGAACATATACAAAGCAGTTATGAGTTTGTTAATGACCTTTGGAGGACTAACAAGGTTAAACTAAAATATCCAGGAAAAATTAATGGGATTTTGCACAGCAATCCATTGTTAGTGAATCCTTCTATAAGTTTATGTATTTTGAGGATGCTTCTAAATTACAACCGTAGCGAGCAAGCCTTCCCCGTTATGGAAATATTACACTGAATTGTATCCTGCTTATAATGGGGAATATTACAATGAATTGTGGCCTGCTTATAATAGGAATAGCTCAGAAACATTGAAAAAATACATTTTTTTTTCCAAAATGATAAATCTCATCTCACATGAATGCAAAATATAATATTTTTAAGTTAATATGATACATTTTTATTTTTTTCGGTGGAGTGGGGAGATATATTAGATAAAACATATTATTATGTTTTCTCTAATATATTCTCACACCCCCACCCATTCCCATATCAATAACCATACATATATAGATTCATAAGAAAAATATACAGTTCGATACTTAGAAGCACTAGCAGCATATAAGCCATGACCATCTCATGCCACATTATCTCGTGCCACATTAATATAAAGTATAATATTTGATTATCATGATTCAAATATTTAATATTACTTCTCATTCATATTGATATTGATAAATTTCATTTTCATTATTGCTTTGGAACTCATTTATAATAAACCAAAATCTCTAGGCAAATACTTATGCCTTCGTTGATAGCCGTAGATTTCATTTCACTCTAATTTTGTCTCCATTAAACAAAAAGAAATAATACCGCTCACATGATGCGGCAGCCGGGGGAAGGAGATTGAGCATCTCTGTAACAAATAGGTCCGCCCACACCAAAGAAATGTTGATCTACTATTATGTTGTTCGGTCAAATTATTCAACTTTATGATTTATTAAATATTGAATTTCTTTTACATCCTCTTTATATTTAATAAACCCGAAATTTAAATGGAGTTAAATTATCATTATATATTGACTATCTAATGACCACTTTTTTAATAGATATGCTTTCGTCTCGTCTTTTTACTTTAGATGTTTTTATATAAATTGATACACAGTGGCATCCTCGAACATATATTTACGATTTATAACAAAACAAAATATATAAAATAAGGTTTAAAACCTGCAAGTTTATAACTTACATAAAACTGCAATGATCATTGCCATAGAAAAATATGCATAGTTCCTTCGTATTAATAATGTTCCTCGGGGAGAGAGATATGTGGAAGATGCCATTTCCTCGGTAGTGCCAACCATTTTAGAATGTAAAGCTGCAATGATCACTGTCCATTGTCATTGCAAAACATACAGAGTTCATTTGTATTAATGATGTTCGCAACACATAGACGGTGCAAGGGAAGACGCGAGATGAATGCTATTAACAATTACAAGAGAGACGTGTGCTTGCACACTTGCAGGACAGATCGACGTTTGCAACTTCGATGAAAAAATGAACATTGTTTGATTCTATACCAGGCTGCGACTAGCTGCAAATGTGTTCTAATTACCTGGAGCCAAGGCACACTGTTTTGATTGATTTTATCTGTAAGGATTGTCTGACGTGGATGTGTTGTACTCTTCTTGCTTGTTGTCAAATGCAAAGCAATATATCAAGTGGATCAACAAGCTAAGCTTATATCAAGTAGATTAACAAGTTAAGTTTGTTGTTCTTATTTTGTAGTAGCTATATTAGAAGTAGATTATATTCAAATCAGCAAGTAAAAGATCTAGACTAGTTAGTAATGTTAGCAATAAAACTAATAACCAATGTGGATCAAAAATGACACTTCAAGACTAAATAAAGATGGCTATCACAAAAGTAAATTTCTGCAGCAGTATATCAGCCTTATGGATGAAACATTCAATTAAGTACAACAAAAAATATGACCATCAAAAAATAGGTTAAACTAGCAAAGTTAGAGGGTTAGTCTAGGGTTAGTTTGTGAGATATCAGTGCTTAGGGTTAGAGTTTTCTGCAATCTAATGGTTGTAGGAAACAAGTTAGTACAGAAATAAAAAAAAATTGGGAGAAAGAGGACGCCTTAAAGAATCCTCAAGGCATCAAGATCATTATCCAAAAGAGAGAGATTTAAAACTTGAATAAATCACGTTTACCTAGGTAACAATTTATTTCTTCAATGCAATAAGTAAATGACTAGTGCCTTAAAAAAGGGGTTGATGGAAAGAAAGATCTAGAGGTACTACATCCTTAGGGGTGTAAATCCTCTTATTCCCCAATGCAAGTATCTCTAGTTAGGGTTTAAGCTAAGAGGGTGTATGCCCTTATACTTCTCTTAGCGAACCCTTGTTTAAACTAATAACAAGTAAGCATAAAATAAGGGAAACTATGGTGGGGGTGTATGCTCTTATACTTCCCACCAAGCTCTAGTATAATTGTCTTGATTTGAATAACAATGATAGCATAATACAAAAAAGATTACCATTTCAAGGAAAAAGCTAAGACAAACCACCATAAAAGCTAGAAAAAGCTTTCCAAGGCTAGCGCATCACTTCCATCAACCAATCATCCAAGAACTAGTCATAAACAAGAGCACAAGAGAGAGAATTAGCCAAACAGAGCGAAAATTTCAGTCCAAATACCTCTCACAAGAGGGAGAGTTATGATAAAATGAGATCTTATGATCTCTTATTTGTACAAAATGTCATTAAGATAGTTTGTCCACATAATTAGGGGTAAACCACAAGACTAGGGTTCAAAAACCTTGATATTTCCCCCTTAATAAAGTAATATTAAAAAATTCATCTAAATTTCACTTTTGCACAAAGAAAACCTTAATTTTAGATGGATGACACCCCTTTAGGGGACATTTTGGCACTAGGAGCAAGTTGTTGGTGTAGAAGGAGGTTGGCTAGGCTTTCCAAAGCCATGTGTCAATCATCCAAACAACTTCCTTCATGATCAAGTCTCAATCCCTTCAAAACGTCCTTGTGTCAATGTATGTCACCTCACCACCAAGCCCTAACCCCCCTAGGTGAAGCCATACCTCTAGGAGTGTCGTTTTACCTCTCCTAGGCAAAATGTTCAGCATGTGGGGGCTAGTCTATGTCATCCAAGTCATCTTATAGGCCTCCCAAGTTTGATCTTTCTCATCTGGAATGCGGGCCCTTGGCATCCACTTGTGGGCTTCAAGCCCCATGGAAGCCCAAGCTAGAATTGTTCTTCCAAAATTGTCCACCAACTAGGTCCTACAACGACAAATAAGCATGCCCTCCAAGGATATCAAGTCATAACATCATGATAAGTGAATCCAATCAACAAATGAGCCACCTAAGCATGTGCATCAAATATCAGTATGTCAAACAATTAAGTGCTCAAAAACATTATGCGACTTGTCAAGCTTGAATATGGGAGGGTTGACGAGGTGTTCTATTGGGTAGATCTTTCCCTAGGTCAAGGAGAGTTTCCAAGAAATCCCTTTCTAAGCCATGTAAAGTGGGTGAAGTGGTTAGGGTCAAGACTCAATGGGCATAGGGCTCATGACATACAAGAGGTCATAGTGTCTCATTCATGGGTGCCTTTGTAGAGGGTGTGGGGTACCTTCGTCCGCAATGCACTTTTTCCAAGCCCGTTATTTTTCCATTTTTTCATTCTTTCATAATTTTAAGGAAAGGTCGAATTCCATTGCCCTAGCATGGTGTCCAGATAATGGCAATGTCACCCACAAACACCTATTGGAAATGAGAAGGTTGGCTCGTGATGAGACCCCCTTTCTCTCAGTCATGCAACTGAGAGCCATTACCTTGGCTTAGTGACTAGATGATGGTAATGTCATACCACTAGGTATTCATGGACATGATAGGCCAGCTCGTGATGAGACCTCCTATCGTCCAACTAACATTTTAAGCATTCTTAATCATATTTTATTGTGGGTCCCCCTTTTCTCAAAGATAAGTGTTTCATTGCTTTCTTGGGTGATCCCTGGGTGAAGTATCTAGAAGGTTCATACATAAGATTTTATCTTTTACCCAACATCAATCCCTCTGGTCCTTCAGGCCCTTCTTCCCATATAATGAGGGACAACCCCTTCTTGGATCAATACACCCTAAAATCCAAAGAGATAAGAAAATGGGGGGAAATAGTGATGGAAAGTGGTAAGTATGGTCAAGAACAGTATGATGGTTCTTCAAGGGAGTTCCTAGTAGAAAACCCATCCCCAAGAAAGACCACTTACTAGGGCACAATGTCAACCACCAAGGTGAAGCAGGGAAAAAGGCACAATGTCCAAGCATGTATCATGAAATCTAGATCAATCTAAGAACAACATACTTAAATTCCCTAAATATTGAAATGATGCTCACCATAATACTAACTTGTACCTCATGGAGTAAGGCTCACTGCCTTCTGGAAGCCAGTTGATGTGGTGGATGCCATCTAGAAAACTGTGACCTCTGTGGTGGTGAGAAGGGTCTCCAACTATGCAAAAGGGTATTGTTGGTCATATAGTCTCTCAACACTCCATATCTGCAACTTGAGGGCCTCGAGACATAATCTCCTTATTTATCCACAAAATGGGGATAACATCTAGCTCTTACTTGGGAACATGTGCTCGTCGTAGAGTGCATGAGAACCGCAACATCTCCAGGTAGACCTATGCCTGCCAAAAATTCGGACAAAGGGATCAAAGCATCTAGGGTGGTGCTATCACCCTTTATCCATATACATATATAAATCCAAAATAAAACTAATCTAGAAAAGAAAAAATTTGACATATATATATATATATATATATAAGCTAAGCATGAAATCAATATGCAAGTAGAGCAAAATGAAAATAAAATGCATCTAAACTAATATGAGCAATCAAGATGCAAATGCAGGGAATCAAAATGGCTTACCTACTTACCTGGGGCCTTGGAGCCCTGGAGATCAAGTGATAGATGATGTCAGGTGAAGTCGTACAACTAGTTTAATCAGTTGAGTATCTCATAAAAGTATATCCCCGTGTGCTTGATCATGTGAAACAACAAAGATAAGTCCAACACAAAATGATCATGAGCATAAATGGATATATAATCAAAACAAAACTCATGGAGATGGGTGGGAGGGAGGAAATCTTGCTAGAGAGAGAAACTGTCAGCCTGATCTTCTTGCCTAAAAGTGTAGCCACAAGACTGATCAATCAATCTCTGAAGGGGGCTACTATATGTAGACGAAGCATCATCTTCATCTGCGCACAAAGGCTCACTTCTTGTGAGAGATCAGAAGAAAACTGCATGGCCTCTTGGAGAAGAGAGTAAGAGGTAAGGAACAGTCTCAAGTGTAGAAAAACACCGTCTATTCCCCTGGGAATCTTCATGAAAATCTCCAAGATGAAAATAATTCCGCTTTGAATAATGAACCTCTGATTTCTTTGAGGTGGCCACCTCTTGGTATTCCTCAAAATCTAAGCACAACGGTTGAAAGTCCTCATAAAACAAATTTGCATCCTCAAAATGGTATGTATCAAAGGATGACTGAAGATTACTCTGAGTATGTTGTGATAAGTCATCCTCGAAGGGGTAGAACAAATTTGTAACCATATCATCACTAGGTTGCCAAACATCTGAATCATATACGTATGAGGACCACTCTTCTGATTTTGAAAACTCAACCCCCTTTGCCTGAGATCCACCCTCAATGTCATAAATGGGATCTCTATCAATATTGAAGCAACTCACATCCCATCTACATCTCCAAACTTGTATGAAATCATGAATGTGTATATCGACCATGTCGGAGGGGTCTTGCACCAGATCATCGGTATCATCGAGGCTAATCATTTCTTCATCTTCACGTGCAGGAGGAAGAAAAGTTTGAACGACCTCATCCTCATCAAGCACGAGCAAAGAAAATGACGCCTCAACATGTTGTGATTCATCAAGATTCTTTTTTCTCTTCATGGGCATGCTCCTCCATCGCCTCTTCATTACCCGAGGCTTGATTCTTAATGAAGAGTGCTTTGTGTGCCCTTTTTTAGAAAGATCTTGTTGCATCCAATGGTTCCTCTAACATATCTTCACTTCCAAAGTCACAGAATAAGGTGTCATTAATATCTTCAAAAGGATTATCACTTATCATGTTCTCTTCTTGATGTGCGAGAGGAACAAAGGCTTGGATGTCTTCATCAAATGGAAGGGTGGATATGAGCACTTCCTCTTCATCAAATGTCTCGTCCGGATTTTCTTCATCGAGATCTTCTTCAAGCTTGTTTTCATGAGTATGTTCTTCGAGCACTTCTTCATCTATTGTCTCATCATTGATCGGAAAACATTCTTTGCAAAGAATGTGTTTGAGCTCATGAAAATCATCTTCCAAACTCTAATTAGTTGTCCGATAATGCTTGAGAAATTCTTCAATAAGCCTTGTAGAAGAAGGTATACTCTTTGGATCACATGAGTGTGCGAGTGTCACAGTAAATAAATAATATAATATAAAGACATTAAAATGATAAATAAAAGCAAAATTAAACATTAATGCAATAAAAGGTCACAACTCTTCATAAAACCATAAAGGGAATATACATAGGCAGGCCCTATCTTTGTAATATCATCATTATTTTACAATCAATTATTATTATTATTACTACACACACACACATGTGTGTGTGTGTGTGTGTATTATTATGGATTCAAAATGAAGTTGTGCATTATGAAACCCTTATATCCTTCACATCAGTATCAGAGCTTGTCAATCCTCCGTATCACAATCATTCCCCACACCCCCTCTTCCACTCGCCTGCACCCTCACGTAAACCTCCCCATTCTCCAATACTTACCCTCCACTCCCCGTTCTCCACTCCTTCGCACCCTCTCGTAACCCTCCCCATTCTCCACTCCCATGCACCAGCCTCCCTCCATTCCCACGCGCCCACACACCAGCCTCCCTCCACTCCCATGCGCCCACCTCTCACACTACATTCCCTCCTCTCCCACGCACTCCCGTACCCTCCACCCGCTTGCTTCTCCCCACTCATGTGACCCGCACCCTCTCCCCTCCCCTGCAATCCCACCCCCGCAGTCCCTCTTCCCATCCCGTGTCAACACATCCTTCCAACTCTAAAATTCATCCCTCGTCGACCTCGCTATTGGATGAAGGATGAATAAGAAAGAAAGGTTATTTTTGGAGGAGAAGCATGCAAGAGGGAAAAGACAATTAGAAGGAAGAGTAGCACATGCACATGCATGGACGATGTAACGACGCTAGGTTTAGGGTTTTTGTAATGCATTGTAATGGCTGGTGATCCAAAGATATAAATAAGTAGTACTTAGGAGACAGACAGAGACAGACAGACAGACAAAAAAGAGAGTGAACTATAAGAACTGTATGACTCATTAAGTTGGTGAGCTAAGGAAGGGGTGAGCGACTCGATCTTGAGGGTTAGATTGCAGGTTCAGGAGCCTGGTGTGATCTAGTCAGCCTCGCAAGGATTGAGGAAACTGTGGGAAGGAAAGAGAACTAAGATTGTAACCACACGCGACGTGCAATATTTCCAAACTATAATAAAAGTTGAGAGCCATATCTTTGCGAATGTAGCCCAGGAGGGGGTGAACCACGGTAACACTGTGTTATGTGAATGAATGAATGCATCTTTATGCCTGATTAGTTGATGAATGTTAGATAAATGATGTAACTAAGTATATCTAGTATTTTGCATGCATGCATAGAATAAATGTTATAACTAGATGTTAAATGGAATGAATAAAGGTTACAATGCACAAAAATAGATCTAGCTCAATCACGGGTTGCAAACACCTGAGTATTGAAACCACCCATAGAGCTATCTTAGGTGAGACTGTGCGATACACCCTGTGTACTGCATTGCCTTCTGGTTTACCAGAGGGGTCGATAGTCTTTAAGGGATTTTGTTGGGAAGCTTCTTAGTTCTGAACCAGGGTCAAACTGTAATGGTCAATGACAATCAGAATACCCCATAAGGAATCCTCAATACCTGTAGAAGAAGAATAGATAGATAAAAGGAAAACCAACAAATGGTTATGTTGTCAGTTGATTGGAAGGAAAGGGGATTGAGCACATGAGATCTGCAGAAGAAGCGTCAAAAGAATGCGGGATCGGACGACAAGAAGGTGAAAGAATGTGAATCTAAAAGGGGATGTTGAAACCGTGGAATCCCACAAAGGCAGAGATAAAGAGCTGGTTGAAGACAAAGGAGCTAGAGTTTGCGTAGAAAGATAACATAAACCTGAAGTTAACACCGCGCAAATATCTGGACAAGTACGTATTCACCGACTTGCATGAAGTATTTTTTTGTGATTTCCCACACATATTGCACGAGTGGATCAAAATATTGAAAGACAACCATCCAACGAATCAGATCAGATAGCTAGAGTGGAATCCTGCAGAGATCGCGCAACTGCAACGAGTTGATAATAAGTTTACGTGTGCAATAGACTTATGGATAGACAACATTGTTGTCGGATTTATCAGAGAGTTTGCAATAGATACAACAAAGTCGTACATCGCAGATGAACAAGAATTCTTGAAGGGACATCGAGGTAGGTACATCAGATCATTATATACTTCCATTAAGTTATTGCTATATAACAAAGGTGTAATGACAATGAAGTCRGATAGTTAAAATTCCTTRGGTGCATGGGGGAAGGGGGGAAACATTAACAAGAAAAGGGAAAATGAAAGGAGAAGGGGATAAAGGAAGTAAAGAGGAGGCCTTAGACCCAATTATGATGGAYGACGACCAGATCAWGCAGATCATGGCAACAGCTGGAAAGACGCACAGTGGAGTACCCTACCAATATAAGGTGAACACCAAGAAGAGAGTCGTAACCGCGAGGGAAGGCTTGGAAAGTGATGAAGAGGAGGTAGARGATCTTTGGGTTGTGGAGTAGATTGAGGAAATCCTACGCGCGACATATGAGAGGAAGACGAGAGGTCCAAGAGCGGAAATAGAAAGTATCACTCCTATCCATATCAGTGTCAATGTGAAACCCATAAACCCATGTGTGACTAACACACCAAGAAGAACACCACCATTTAGACAACCAAATTCTGGGAGAAGGAAGACAACAAGAAGTACATATACACAAGGAACAACAATTGGGGGAGCTAGTTCAAGAAGCAGTAGTCAAGTATCTACACTGCGCGGAGGTAGTAGTTCAACATTTAAGATGGCAGGACATGATCCAACCATCAGGTTACCAGAATTCAAAGGAGAAGCGTTGGAGGACCCGGAGAAGCACATGTTTATCTATGAAAATGTTTGGGAAGCAAAGCAAATCACATACAAGGACAATAAACTTGCACAATTATCTATCATGCTAAGAGATCGTGCACTAGATTGGTATATGAGTTTAGTTGCGAACAGTTCGCCAGGGACAACCAGAACGATTGGACATATCAAGAAGCTACCGATAAACGAGTTCCAGAAGCCGAGTTCAGAGGATCAATACATGAACGAGATGATAGAGATCATACAGAAGCCAGGAGAATCAGTATGGGAGATTGACCTAAGATTCAAACGACTAAAGGGAAAGCTAAAATACATCATTATAGATATGCCACATAGGCATCTATTCGTCAATTCATTGTTACCACACTTGAAATATCCACTGTGACAACATAAGTTTCAGACGCAGGCAGAGGCTCTCCAGGCAGCTCTGCAACTAGAAGAAAACCAATACCAAAAGACAGATCGATCCATCGAGGAGCTAAAGGAGGATCTAAAGAACTTAACATTCCATCTAAACCAAAACAAGAATAAGGACAAAAGAGAAGTCATTTTGTGTACCACATGTAGGACAGAAGAACACCATAAGAATGAATGTCCAACATTCGCATAGTACATGGATGAAGGAATGCCAAATCCATTAACAACAAGAGGACTATGGTGAGAGATCTATAAGAAATAGGGTCACGATCCATACCACTTCCCAATGATGCAGAAGTACCAGACAGTACCGAAGAGCTCGTATTGCAACTTTTGCAAGTCAGTAGTCCACAATGACAAAGATTGTAGAACCATGGACTTGATGAGGGAAAAAACATCAGATGCATATAGGGTGCAGGCAGAAATCATGATCGGGCAAGCCGCACCTCAGTTTAATCAAGTACCAGCCTCGTACAGCACTGTGTAACAAAAGTATAACACTACGCAAGTGCAATATAATACCGCACAACCACACTATAATACCACGCAGTATAACCAGGCACCTCAGTATAATGCATCGTGAGGGGATTGAACGGGCTACAGGGGCAGAGGAAGAACACAAGGAGGCTTTGGAAGAGGTAAAGGACCAGTGGTATGTCACAATTGTCAACAACTAGGACACTATGCACGAGAATGTCCACTTCCACCAGCGACCTGTATGTATTGTCGTGCATCAGATCATGACACAGAAGAATTCCCAACACTATTAGGGAAGCTGTATGAGAAGAGAAATCAGTGCAATCAGAATGTTCAGTGGATTTCAGCATAAGCGAGGGATGAAGGAAGAAACATCAACATAGTTACACAGGGGGGGAGCTGAAATAGGAAGCGATGCAGTACGACAAGAGCCAATGCATCATCAATGGTTGAAGAATAATGTCAAACAAAAGAAGCAGTTTGATGCACATAACGAGAATGAGATATTCAAGCAAGCCAGAAAAGAATTGTTGAAGCCAGAAATTGCATCGACATCAACTGCACAGCATAGTAAGGAAGTACCAAAGTACGAGATGCCTCCATCATTGGATCACACCAAATTATTACAAAATATGCTCCATCCTCTGTTAAAATATTACAAAATATGCTAGGAATATGTAGCATAGAAGCAGAAGGAAACCTAGAACAGAAAACGGTCAATCACCTGCATACAAGGAGAAGAACAAGTAGATAATTCAAGTTGAACGCCAACATTAGAGATTTCAGCATGGGAGATATTATACTGGATTTAGGATCTGAAGTCAATGTATTATCCAAGAAGACATGGCAATGTATGGGGGATCCCACATTAGGATATTCACAGGTTCAGCTGAAACTAGCAAATCAATAAAAAGTTCTACCAATTGGAAGACTAAAAGGAGTAACAGTAGACCTGGATGGAGTGCATACTAAAGTCGACTTTGAAGTAATCGAGATAGTGGACGACACAACACCTTATCCAACATTTCTTGGCTTGGACTGGGCGTTTGATAACCAGGCCATAATCAAATTAAAGAAGCGGAAGATGACCTTCGAGTCAGGAGAATACATAGTCATTGTGCCATTGGACCCAACAGAAGGGGAAAGGTTCATAGAGCCTACTTGCTTGGACCTGGACAAAATTAACCAGTTGTATAGAACAAGTGTGTGAGATGAAGATTACATAAACCCAACTGCAGATGGGGTACTCAGTTGGCGAAGCATCACTTCATGTGCGTCAGACTCAGATACGGGCATAGAAAATTGGTAGCAGAGGTTACATGAAGTCTCCACAAGAAGATGCGCAAGAATAGACCACGCAGTAAGATGGGTAGGAACAGAGATAAGGGAACCTCCCAGCTTCCATGGGGTGAACGACTTAGAAACATTCTTAACACGGAACAAATATGAAGTGTTAGAAAATCATAGGCTCTTAGCCCTAAATATAACACTCAAGTCGACACCTGGGAGATGTTGGGGTGCGCACAAAGAAACAATAAAGCACTGGTACCAATGTAAGTGGTTACTGCGCATTAGGTTTGGCGCAAAACAAGGAAGCAACCAACTGCAGAAATATGATGGACACGGAGGACCAGCAGAACACTTGGAGAAGTGCAGAGCGCGATGGAAAATGACACCACCGGAAGAATGGCCTAACCATTTCGTGTACACATTAGAAGGCATCCCAGTAAATTGGTATACAAACCAAGAACTGTGCAGAGGAACTACAAGCTCAACAGTATTACAACAGAACTTTACAATCACTTTCTCATTTGAGAATGAGAACCCAAACATAGACGCATCACTTAAACAAATCCGAGGGGTGATATTCATTAAGGAACTAGAAGTTGAACTCATGACAGACAAACAACATCAAAACAAACAAGCAGTGAAAGAACTATTGTCATGCTACCATGTGCAGGAAGAAGCACCAGATGAAGATAACCTGCATGATATTTAGATTGAGGAATTTGAAGGTGAGAAAGAAGTGGAATTTCCACCTCTAGAATCAGAAGCAATTGTTGCGTCGATCAAGGTGAAGAAAGTCAACATAGGGACAATTGAGAATCTTAAAATGGCCAGGATTGGAGACTATTGGGATGAGAAAATAGTGGAAAGTATAACAGAGTTACTGCACAAGTACAGTGACCTATTCCCAACAATGTTCACAGAAATTAAAGGCATAGACGGAGAGTTGGGTGAAATGAAGATATCGCTCAGAGCTGAGGCAAGACCAATCAGACAACAACCATATAGACTAAACCTGATATATAAGCAAAAATTCAAAGCTGAGATCGATAGGATGTTAGAGGCTGGAATCATAGAACCTGTAGAAGAGTCTGAATGGGTAAGCCCGATGGTAGTTCACGAGAAGAAACAAGGGGGGATAAGAATATGTGTCGACTTGAGGAAGTTGAACGATGCATGCCTACATGACTCGTTCCCTACTCCCTTCACAGATGAAGTGTTGGAGAATGTAGGAGGGCAGGAAGCTTATTCATTCACCGACGGATTCTCAGGATACCATCAGATCAAGATAGCACCAGAAGACAGATACAAAACCACTTTTTCCACGGAATGAGGATCCTACTAGTATACAGTCATGTCTGTTGGACTGAAGAATGCACCACCAATATTCTCCAGAGTAGTCATAGCTGCATTGAAAGAGTTTATCCACCAGGTTCTAGAGGTATATCTGGACGATTGGACAGTCTATAGTTTGTTGAAGGACCATGTAGAGGTCTTACGGTTGATGTTAGAAAGATGGAGGTAGTGCCAAATATCGTTAAATATCAAGAAGTGCATCTTCGTAACACCTTTTGGGATACTGTTGAGCCATATAGTATGCAAGCAAGGCTTGCTAGTAGATCCGTCCAAGATTGCAGTAATTATTAACTTGCCACCACCAAAAACAGTCTACCAATTGAGAGCGACATTGGGACACATGGGATACTACATGAAATTTATAAAGGGGTATGTGCAGATCATTGTGCTAATGGAGAAATTGCTAAGGAAAGACACAAAATTCTAGTGGAATGAGGATTATCAGCACGGTCTGGATACCCTGAAAGAGAAAATGGGAACCACACCAATACTAGTATTCCCGGATTAGGGAAAGACATTCCACGTACATGTAGATGCATCGGCCATAACACTTGGAGCTATTTTGGCGCAACCAAGAGCACGAGAATTGGACCATCCTATAGCATTTGCTAGCAGAAAA
>ML783558.1:1093544-1104135 GCA_009831015.1 Picea engelmannii | reverse complement strand
CATGAGCAATCTCCTCAATATATAGGAGAAGATAGTTTAGTTACTTGGATAGGGAATGATCCCAAGATATCTGGAATGTCAGTACTTGAATAACCACTCGAAAGCCAACTCACCCTTCTAGAAGATTCCCTTCTAGAAGGTTCCAGATTCTTATCTTTTTCCCCTTTAAGAGCATGTTCGCACCCTAATAATGAGTACAGTGCGAGAAGTTCGCACCCCAGCTTAAAGCAGCCTGCGAGAAACAGGCATTCTCGCAGGTGAATATATAAGTAGCCTGCGAACATTCTTCAAAGTGTGAATTCTGGAAGAAGATAACTGTAACTTTTCTCAGGAAAGTGTTCTTGGTAAAGAGCTTGATTTTCCATCATCATAACATCATCATGACATCATCATGACATCATCACAATGACCAAATTTGTGGATAACAATCAAGGGGAGAATTTGTAGATGGTTATTGATGTTCCAAGAATTTGACTTTGAAGTGAAAGTCAAACCAGGAAAGTTGAACACAGGATCTGATAACCTCTCAAGGATCACTAACGGAGAGGAACCCATGAATATAAAGGACAAATTACCCAACACGCAGTTATTTTCAGTTCATATAGTCGTTGAATACTTCCTAGACATTATCCAGTACTTGAGTACAGGGACTGCACCACACGAATACAACACTGCACAGAAGAAAAATCTGGTAGTCAAGGCTGCAGATTACCAATTGATTTCAGGACACTTATACAAAATGGGTGCAGATAGCATCTTAAGGAGATGTCTGTTAGAACACGAAATACCAAGGATCTTAGCAGAAGCCCACGAGGGAATAGCAGGAGGATGTTATGTAGGAAAAGCTACCACGTAGAAGGTATTGCGCGCAGGACTATGGTGGCTGACCATTCACAGAGACTCAAAGGACTACTGCCAGAAATATGATGTATGTCAGAGAGTTGGTAAACCGAATAGAAGAGATGAGATGCCCCTGTGACCATAAGTAACATTGCAGGTATTCGACAAATAGGCAATAGATTTTGTGGGACCAATCAACCCACCAAAAAAAAGGTCAGGATCAAGGTACATTATTACTGCGACAGAATACCTGACAAGATGGGCAGAAGCACCACCAATAAAAGATTGCAGCGCAAAGACATCGACGCACTTCCTGTTTGATCAAGTGATCATTAGATTTGGTTGCCTAAGGATTTTGATGAGTGACCAAGGCACTCACTTCATCAACAACACTATTAAGGCTATGATTGGGTAGTTTGAAGTTCATCATCAAAAGAGTACACCCTATCTTCCTCAAGCAAATGGAATTGTGGAATCCTTTAACAAAATCCTTGAAAATGCATTGACGAAGATCTGCAACGTTAATAGGGATGATTGGGACTTGAAGATACCAGCAGTATTGTGGGCATACATGACCACATGCAAAAAATTGTCAGGACAAACACCATTCAGATTGGTGTATGGACAAGAAGCAATAGTGCCATTAGAATTTTTGGTACTTAGTCTACACGTAGCAGCAATTACAAACATGACAGAGCGGGGCATGGTACAGGAAAGACTAAATCAGTTGATGATCATGGAGGAAGATAAGATTCTAGCAGGGTTTTACCAAGAAGTATAGAAAGCAAGGGACAAATCTTCACATGACAGGCATATCAAGAGAAAATATTTCAAGGAAGGAGACTTAGTCTTGGTGTATGACAGTAAATCCTTTCATCACCCATGAAAACTTAGAATGCATTGGTTAGGACCATATGAAGTAAAGACTGTCATGGAGGGGGGAGATGTGCAGTTGAAGGATTTAGGAGGAACATAACCCAGAGGGATGATTAATGGGAGCCGATTGAAGTTGTATAGGGACAGTCGACCTCCTGGCACTTAAAACAAATAAAAAATAAAAAAGAATACAAAGGAGATACCGCGTCGAACATCAAATGATAAGAACAAAGGCATAGTGCACTGAAAAAGGACAATGAGTCCACACACTCAGAAATGCTAGCATGACATAGAAAAGGCCAACGGTCACTACAAAGCGGAAACAACGTGAAAGCGGAAACAACGAAAAAGTGGAAACAACAGGAAAGACAGATACGACAAATAACCAACAACGGACAATGACTATCAAACTTAAATGACAAAAATGATTGATGGGACGTCGCATTAATCGTCCCAGCTGGCATTGGTAAGGGAAATCAATAGCAAGTACGCAGCAAGCGCCAGATCAATTAAAACGCAAAGTGGGCAATGTCTCCAAGAAGCTTCACGCAATTCCTATATAAGCTAGTACGCGAGATTGGGAAGGTTATTGTGAAATTGAGAAAAGCATAGAGCGATATAATATACAGAGTTGAGAGCTAAGTTTGCAGGGGTAACAGAGGCCACTAAGATCAACAGACAACACCCTTAACACCATGGCACCACCCAAACAGGCAGAACCGAGCCAGATGGGCATACGACCCCGAAGCAATGCCATATCCCCACCACAAGCAAACAACAACCACTTCAGCCTCCTGAAGTCATCAATGTGGACAAAATCTCGTCATCCGATATGACACCAGGAAGCCCCACACCTATCGTAGAGGAAACCCAGCAGACAACACCAGTGGGCATGGACATTGATGTGCCAGAAGGGGGACAAGGCCAACAGGCTGAGGACGCAGGAAATCATTCGCACCCCAAAAACCCTGAAGAAGGCCCGAGAGTTAATCGGACGGTCCCGAATCAAGAAGAAATGACTGTGCCAGAAAGGTCACACACAACCACGCCGGAACAGCCACGAGAGGGCATAGTGGAAGATGTCATTGGCCGACCAAATGAGTATGCAGAAGATCGAAAAATGGAGGTTGGAACCTTGATTCAGCCACCACAACGGAAGAGCAAACATGTAGTACCAACGTCACTGCGCAGGTAGGCCGCCACAACCATTGTCTTGTCGCGCATTCCGGAAGGGGTACGTATCGCAAGCAATATGTTAGGCCATGTGGAGAAATTGAGGTACTTAGACCATGATGTGACGAACACGGACAAGTTCCCAGAGTTTGCCAAGAAAGTTTACCTACACACTATGGGTATAGGACCCTTTGGCGAACTGATCAACCAGCTAGTCCAGTGGGTAGCCGGACTGGCCAAAAATGGGATTCTAGGCCTGTTGGACATCCCACACTTTGGGAGGGGCCAATACACAAACAACTGTGTCAAGCAGCTGATGGCAGTCACCCATGGAGGATACCTGTGGCTGGAACAGATCGCCTCATCAGACGTAGAGCTCATTGCATACATCACAGGGTTGTCATCGTGGGGGAGGAACCCACACAGTTCCTTGAGGACAAGACGAAGGAGAAGGCACTGGACGAGGAAATGAAGAAGTATGGTACCAAAAGGGGGTCGCGTGGAATCATAATCAAGCGTATTAGTGACATAGCAACAAGAATGGACACAAAAATTATGGCATGTAAATTACTCAGGAAATTTCGCAAGGAGGAAGTCCCTACCGAGGTTGTTGCAGCTGCAGCACAATATTCGGAGGGCACCACACTCAGCTGGGCCCCATATTTGTTGAACCTGTTCCTAGAAGAATACAAAGACATGCAGGATTTGGGGACAAAATTTCACTATTCATAGCTACTCATCCTAATAGCCTTGCTCGGATGGAAGGAGCCTAAGTATTCATTCTTTTCCACAAGACCCAATCCTTGCCATGCAACGTGATACCTATCGGTAGGGTGCGCTTTAGACCCCAAAAACAGAAAGGCCAATGCAACTATATTCGAAGGATATCACACCGACCTACAGGAGAGCATCACCAACACTTGGCGGGTTACATCGGAAATGGTCACACAGTGGGCATAGCCAATTTCAAAGCGACTAGGCATGCAATGTGGATCCAAGCACGGAAGGATCCCGACAATCAATGGATACAACTGTGCTACTGCATTAAGGAGGCGGACATAGAGATGGCCATCAAGGATTGGAATGATGACTAGAGGATTCGAGTCATGAATCAAGAAATTCTTGCATATACGAAGGCAGAGACAGGGCAGGAACAGACACCAGTAGCAGAGATAACAGTTCCCAAGTAGCCAAGGACAAGTCATAATTAGGCATAACAAAAAAAAGGGGGGGTGCCCAAGAAAGGCACCCAGGCAGGTAAGAAGAACAACACCCATGCGCTGCAGGTACACGAGAAACAGACTGACACAACACAGGGAACCACATCGAGTGCTACTCAGCAGGATCAAGGCCAAACCAATAGGCCAGTCATCCAAATGGGGGGTGCGTGCAAGAAAGATAAGGTGCACAGAATGCCACCAGAGTACATGATCATGGAGGACGATGCAGACCTTGTGGCTTAAATGGTCCAAGATCGCACAGTGGAGGATTTTGACAATGCTCAATGCCAAAGGGACATGATTGAGGAGGATATGGCATACATGAGATAGCTCCTCCAACAAATCAAAGAAACACAGAAGGTCGATAGAGGCATAGTAACAATCCCATCAACATCACAGGTAGAAGGCAAGGCTAGATCAAGCGAGCAGGATAGGATCTAGACGATAGCACAACCGAGCTCGACATTTCACGTCACACCCAACATGTTGTGCATGGATGAAATCATGGGGTGAACACCCCTGAAGGATTTGGCCCAAATACAGTTGGTAATGACACGGATACCAACCAAGGCCTTGTATAAACTGCAAGTCAGTGTCATGCAGGAGGTACAGTCATGCACATGCACAAATGCAGCAGAATTGCAATAGACAAAGGACAATCGAGACACGTTGGAATTCATACTCAAGCATGCTAAGCTCAAGACTAAAGATGAAAAAGACCATGCAGATAGGTTGGAGTAGAAAGTGGTCGTAGCCTATGAGAAAATCCCAAAGAGCGCATAGACGACAGAGCTCATGGTGACACACAAGATTGATCAGATTGTGCAGAATATCGATCAATACAGGCAGGAGATCGAGCACCTTCGGGAGTAGCTCATACCTACCACTCCATCAGAGGTGAAGGAGCAGAGGAAGCATGACGCAACAACACAGATAAAGGAGATACAGAGATAATTCCACGCGGCGACCAACTTGTTCGAGAAGGTAACACAACTATGAACAAAGGTGGAAGAGGATCAATAGGTCCAACAGTGGGACCAAGAAGAAGAAAGGATAAGCGCAACTATCTAGGACCTGAAGTAGAGGCCATAGACAATGTCGATCACAGAGCGCGTTAAAGGAGCGTAGGATATGAAGAAACTGCATGCATAACTCATAGTTGTGTAAACACAGAAGAAGGAGTGCCAAGCTCAAATAAAACTGCTCAAGGAGAGGGTAACATAGGCCATTGCGTAGGCAGAAGACACAAAGAAGAACATGTTACAAACTTAGGCAAAATGCGCAGGGATGATCAACAACGAGATTGCAGTGCAGGTATTGGACACACTCAAGGAGAAGAGTGCGTAGGCCAAAACGCAAGCAAAGGAGCTCACAAAGAAGTTCTAAGCGATTGCAGGAGAGATCGACGAAGTGCACAAGGTTTAGGTGGATCGAGACGAGCCACATGTCAGTGTTGGGGGCCTGTTGGATGCAGGCCAAATCATAAAGAAAGGTTATTTTTGGAGGAGAAGCATGCAAGAGGAAAAAGACAGTTGGAAGGAAGAGCAGCACGCGCGCATGCATGGAAGACCTAACGACGTTAGGGTTTGGGTTTTTGTAATGCATTGTAATGGCTGGTGAGCCAAAGTTATAAATAAGTAGTACTTAGGAGAGAGACAAAGACATACAGAAGGACAAAAAAGAGAGAGAAATGTAAGAACTATATGACTCATTAAGTTGGTGAGCTAAGGAAGGGGTGAGCGACTCGATCCCGAGGGTTAGATCATAGGCTGAGGAACCTGGTGCGATCTAGTCAGTCTCACAGGGATCAAGGAGCTCATGGGAAGGAGGGAGAACTAAGATTGTAACCACGCGCAACGTGAAATATTTCCAAACTATAATAAAAGTTGAGAGCTAGATCTTTGTGGACATAGCCCATGAGGGGTTGAACCACGGCAACACTGTGTTATGTGAATGAATGAACGCATCTTTATGGTTGATTAGTTGATGAATGTTAGATAAATGAGGTAACTAAGTATATCTGGTATTTTGCATGCATGCATAGAATAAATGTTATAACTAGATGTTAAATGGACTGAATAAAGGTTACGGCGCACAAACACAGATCTAGCTCAATCCCAGGTTGCAAACACTTGAGTATTGCAGCCACCCATAGAGCTATCTCGGGTGAGACTGCGTGATACACCCTGAGTACTACGTTGCCTTCTGGTTTACCAGAGGGGCCAATAGTCTTTAAGGGATTTTGTTGGGAAGCTTATTAGTTATGAACCAAGGTCAAACTGTAATGGTCAATGAGAAATAGAATACCCCATAAGTAATCCTCAAGACCAGTAGAAGAAGACTAGATAGATAAAAGGAAAACCAACACTCGCCCATCTGTGACCTGTATTGTAAAACCTACAACCACCATTTCATTTGCCTCCCATTCATCTTCTACTTAGCCCAAACTCCTATGCATCCCTCCCACACTCTCCCTCTTCCCAATCCGCGTCCACGCATCGATCCAACCCTACATTTCATCCCTCGTCAACCTCAACCATCCATGTCATGTTCCTGACTCCCATTCACCCATTCACTCCCACCCTCTGACTCCCATGCTTCACCCATTCGCCATCACTCCCATTCACCTTCCACTCTCCCGCACCCTCCACTCTCCGCATCTTGCACACATCCTTCCACGCACCCCCATACTCTCAATAGGCGTACCCCCCATTACACCATTAATTATATAATATAATTATATTATATGTATATATAATTAATTTCCCTTAAATTACATACAATTATTTAATTTAAATAATAAAAAAGGGATATTCCAAACAAGTTCAAAATTACAGAAAAATACTCACCCCCAAACACCAGAAGGATGTCTGAATTAAAAACTCAAGTGGAAAAAATAGACCAAGAGTGTAAAAGCATTAGAAAATCACTCGAAAAGTCAATACAAAAAACTCACGATGAGTTACTAGAAGAAATAAGGCACTCAAAAAAGAGTTGACCCATAATCTTAAAGAAAAAATTTCAACGGAAGTCGGAATCAAATTACAAAAAGGCATGGAAAATCTAAAATAAGATCTTAAAGACGATATTTTTCAAGAACTCAGGCTTAACTGACAACGAGGTTTGGGAAACTTTAAACGAGAAATAAATGACGATTTGCAGCAAAGTCTGGTTGTGATGACAAAACATCAAAAAGAAAATCTTAATGAGATTTTAAATGCAATAAAAGGCCAAGGGCACCATCAAACCACCCAATCAGAACCAGGTGACTTAGGGACATCTGACACATCACCCCCACCACCATTGTCGTTGCCACCTCCCTACAATTCAAATTCCCAACCTATATCACAACATCAACCCTTAATAATTTATCCTCCCAGAGCCAAAATTGAACTATCAAAATACTATGGAGGCAATAACCAATGCGTGGCTTGGTTTAACAAAACTAAAGAATATTTCCATATATATAATATTACAATCTATGAAGAAAAGGTCAAATACACATCAATGTACCTTGAAGGCACTACATACAATTGGTATCTATGGTGGAAAGGAAGAATTTAATCATATAATTGGAATTCTTTCAAAAATATTTTTTTTAAAAGATTCCAGGGCATCTTGATTTTTTTTTCTTTTAAAAACTCACCATATTACAACAAAAAGGCAGCATAGATGAATTTACGCATCAATGGGAAGCTCTCGCCACCCGATTATTTAGACTATTTGATGATTAATTACTCTAGTCTTACATAGGTGGTCTCAAACCACATATCCAAGACGAGTTAAGATTATATGAGGTTACTGCAGTAGAAATAGAAATACGCAAGGCAAAAGCCACAAAAGAAAAACTAGAAGGCCAATCAAGATTCAACAAGGTTTACTCAAGAAGGAGTGTACCTCAGACCACAGGAAATGACAAATACATACCACACAATCTACGTGAAGATAGAAGAAAAAGTTTAGAGTCCCAAAGGATAAAAGAAGGAAAATGTAAACGATGTGGAGAGAAATGGGACCCAAGACATAGATGCCAGATTGAAGATCACTCAAAAAGATTGTACACTTGTGAAGCAGAAAAATATGACAAATCAGACTCATCAGAATCAATAAATGAAGAAATGGAAAATTTCCAGAATGACATTTCAAAACTCATAGAAGACAACACACCAAGAATATCGCTCGCAGCCATCACAAGCATTACCTAACCACAAAATCTCAAATCAAAAGGACATATAAAAAATGATAATGTCATCGTACTAATCGACACTGGAAGTACTCATAATTTCCTCGATATCAAGATTGCAAGGAAACTCAAATTATTTGTATAACTAGTTCTAGATATGAAAGTAATGGTTGTAGACGGCAAAAAAATTGGAAATGTCGGAAAATTCCATAAGGTGAAACTCCAAATCCAAGATTTCAATTTGGAATCAGATATTACACCGTCTCTCTGGGAGGAGAAGATGTGGTTTTAGGAGTCCAATGGTTACTAACCTTGGGCACATACTCAGCCAATCACCAGGAACATTTCATCCAATTCAAGTGCCAAGGGAAAAGTTATAAATTAAATGGTTTTCAATCTCCACAAACACAGGTTGTGTCGTCACAACAAATGAAAAAAAATGATCTGAAAACGAGCGACTGCATACTTCATTCAATGCCACAACATAGAAATACAAGAATCTGAACAGGACGACTCCAGAACATCAAACGTCCAAGATCTAATACAAAAACATAAGAAGGTATTTCAAGACCTTCACATGGAGTTACCGCCTCAAAGAAGAATTGAACATATAATTGAAGTTAAACCAGGATCAAGCCCAATCAAGGTTAGACCATACAGATACCCTCATCACCACAAAACAGAGATAGAAAGATTAATCCAAGACCTATTAAAATGTGGTGTCATCATGAAAAGCAAAATTCCATATGCAGCTCCAGTAGTGTTAGTTCAAAAGAAAGGTGGATCTTTCAGATTATGCATAGATTACCGAGGGCTAAACAAAATAACAATTAAAAATAAATTTCCCACCCCATTTATTGATGAAATATTGGATGGCCTTCGAGGTAAACCCCAAGAAAATCATTACAATCATAGAATGGCCTAAACCCAAAAACATATCCAAGTTACGAGGATTTCTAGGATTCGCAGGATATTATCGAAGATTCATCAAGAATTATACTCAAACAAATCTTCTTAATAAAAAATCTTTCTAATGGAATGTGGAAGCACAAAAATGTTTTGAAAACTTAAAAAACATAATGTCCACAACCCCGGTATTAGCAACACCTAACTTCTCCAAACCCTTCATCATCGAGTGTGACACGTCACATTTTGGAATTGGAGTAATATTGATGCAAGATGGGCACCCAATAGCTTTTGAGAGCGGGAAATTAAATCAAACGGAATTCTTACAATCCACTTACAACAAGGAAATGCTTGACATCATGCATGCTTTAACAAAATGGTGCCAATATCTATTGGGAAGTAAGTTCTTGATACGCACAGACCATAACAGTCTCCAATACTTGTTACAACAAAAACATTATCAACCGAACAACAAAAGTGGATAGAGAAAATTGCCACATTTTATATGGAAATTCTACAGAAAAGAGGCAAAGACAATGTCGCGGCTGATGCCCTATCATGAAAAGATGAAGAAACACAATTTTTTGCAATATCAATAGCCATTCCATAATGGTTGGATGTGTTAATGTTTTATGCCATTATTATAGTTCTTTGCATTTCAATAGATAAGAGCAACATAAGAACAAGATCACTGAGAAATACACATTCACAAGAGACACACTATTTATCCTGGGAAACCCTCTAGGGGAAGAAAACCCAGCAAAAACTTCCGTATAATAAATTGCCAACATAATGTCAAGAGATAACTCAAACCAATACAGATAGTCCTCTTCAAAAGATGCGCCACTATTCTCCCTCTCTCCAACTAGTAAGTTGCATCTTGCCTTTTAGAAATGAGCAAGTGTGTTGTGTGATAAAGTGAGGCGCTAGCCTCCCTATATATACAAGTCTGGCACGTGTGAAGTGTCTTCACTGGTAGGGTCGACTTCTCACTCTGGGTGGGTAGACCCACCTTTATTATATTTCTAGGTCTCAATAATAACTGTTGGGGCCGACTTCTTATTCTGCCTATTACAATTGTCTGTTGACCAATCCGCAAAAGGGGATTTGGTCCTAATACAATTAACGACATGATCAATCCACAATGGGGATTGATCCTATAAATATATCAATAATAATAAGAATACTCTTTGCAGTTACATTATTTCAACACTCCCCCTTATCAAGAAGGGTATTCTTCAACAACATCAAGTGAGAGAGGTCTGCATCATCAGTGGCATCAGAAGGACAATATCGTCAATATCATCTTGGAACATTGGCTGGCATATTTACGAGTCATCGAAAGTTTTCTTCATCGGCAGCATCGTCATTCTCGAAAGAATGCCATCATCAT
>ML783558.1:1080018-1090133 GCA_009831015.1 Picea engelmannii | reverse complement strand
CCATTTTCTTCATTTCCAATGACAACTCTATAGCCTTTCTTGTCTAAAGTTGATATGGAGAGTAAGTTCTTCTTCAAGCCCGGTACATAGAGTACATCCTTCATTGTTATTGAGTTTTATGAATCTATCTTGTAGTTTGATTCTCCCACTCCCTTGATGGGATATTGGTAATCATCTCCAAGTGTCACTTTCTAAGAAAACTTCTTTTCTAAAATACAAGAGAGAGTATTTCTCTTACCCGTCATGTGTTTTGATGCACCACTATCAATGAGCCATGTGTCCTCTCCAGGTGTTACCGATCCTGAGAGGGCCGAGATCAAGACATGGTCCTTGATCATCTTCGTAGGTGGCTCTTCATCTTCGACTATGTGGGCATGTTGCCTCTTGTGTTTCCTCTTGTATTCTTCTCTTCTGACTGGACAAGAATTCGCCTTGTGTCCCATCTTATCACAATGATAGAATTGTATAGATGAGAGATCTCTTTCCTTGTGTTGTCCTTTCTTCTGAAATCTCCTTGGATGAGATTCATTGTTATTGGATTTGTTTGATGATTAAGGCTCTCCATGAGTCTCCCTTTTGAGGTAGGGTTTCTTCCTTCCTCCTTTAGTGTGGGTGGCTAGGGCTTGATCATCATCCCTAGCTAGTAGCGCTTCACGATTTGCTACTATTGTTTCTTCTTGGATGCATTCTTCCCATAGGTTGTCGAACTTCAGTTTCTCCTTTCTGGCACATATTGTCTGGATGAAGGCATCCCAAGGTCTTGTAAGACCATTTAGTTCCGTCATTATGAGTTCGTCTTCATCTATGGTATCTCCAATAGCTTCTAGTTGTTGTTTGAATTCTGAGATTCTGGAGAAGTATTCCTAAATCATTTCTCCTTTCTACATCCTGGTATTCTTCAATTGAGATCTTAGGTTCATCTTTCGGTTGATGTTCTTTCCTTCGTATAGTTTGCTTAGAGAGTCAAACATCTCTTTCGAAGTTTTCTTGGATGATACATACGGGATTAGGTGATCTTTGATTGAATCTGCAATAATTCTTTGAGCCCTGATTGAGTCCTTCTGATGCTTCGCTTTCTCTACAACATTTTCAGGTTCTGCCACTTCTTCTTTGATGAATCTTGCTAGGTCATTCTCTTCAAGGATTAGACCGATCCTATACTTTCAGGCACTGAAGTTGTCTATTCCTTCTAGTTTCTCAACAAGCTTTGTGCTTGCAAACATCTTGTACTTGAGGCTATGAAAAATGACCAAAAATGAAAATGGTTAAAATCAAATTTTGACCTTACCAGGAGATGTGCTTGGCTAAGGCGAGCTACCTGGTGTGCTTGGATCTGAGAAAATCCAAATTTTGCCCCTTCAAATCTGATCTGCGGATTTTTGGACTGGTGCTTCTGGTACTTCTGGTACTCTGGTACTTCTAGTACTGGTTTTCTGGTACTTCTGGTACTTTTGTGAAACTAGGGTTTCACTTTCCGGGAGATCCAGCCACTGAAAAGATGCACCAAAGGTGCCAAAATCATCCTTGGGGGAGGGCCAACTTTCTAGGTGGTTTTGAAGCTGAAAAGCTTCACTTTTGAAAAACCCTAATTTGCAGGTACTGCAACAGTGACGTTTTTCTCTTGCGAAATATGTTTCCTTCAGGTTGCCTATGATACCATGTTAATGTTTTATGCCATTATTATAGTTCTTTGTATTTCAATAGATAAGAACAAGATCACTGAGAAATACACATTCACAAGAGACACAACATTTATCCTAGGAAACCATCTAGGGAAAGAAAACCCAGCAAAAACTTCCTTATCATAAATTGCCAATACAATGTCAAGAGATAACTCAAACCAATATAGATAGTCCTCTTCAAAATATGCGCCACTCTTCTCCCTCTCTCCAACTAGTAAGTTGCAGCTTGCCTTTTAGAAATGAGCAAGTGTGTTGTGTGATAACGCTAGCCTCCCTATAAATACAAGTCTGACATGTGTGAAGTGTCTTCACTGGTAGGTCCAACTTCTCACTCTAGGTGGGTAAACCCACCTTTATTATATTTATGGGTTTCAATAATAACTACTGGGGCCGACTTCTTATTCTGCCTATTACAATTGTCTGTTGACCAATCCGCAAAAGGGGATTTGGTCCTAATACAATTACCGACATGATAAATCCACAATGGGGATTGATCCTATAAATATATCAATAATAATAAGAATACTCTTTGCAGTTACATTATTTCAACAAGATGAAATCCGGATTGAGTATGCAAAAAACCCGGAGATTTGCTCTATAATGAACAATTTAAATCAATATCCTAAGTTCGAATGGGAAAATGACATCTTATCGTATAAAAGGAGAATCTACTTAAATACCAACTCAAGATTTAAAGCCAACGTTCTTCAAGAATCTCATGATTGCCTAGTTCCAGGTCATGTAGGATTTTTCAAAATATACTATAATGCACGATGATCATTTTTTTGCAAAGGGATGGTGCAAATATTCGAAAATATGTAGAAAAATGTGATCTATGTCAAAGGAACAAGAATGGAAATGTATCGACGCCTAGGTTACTCCACCCGTTACACATTCCGAACAAAAAATGGGAAGAAATTTCAATGGATTTCATTGAAGGACTACCCATATCTGACGTAAAAGATAAAATATTAGTAGTAGTAGTAGACAGACTAACTAAGCATGCACACTTTATTGGAGTAGGGAAAATGGATTCAGCAAAACAAACGGCTGAAATATTCTATAAAAATATTTACAAACTACATGGGTTCCCTAAGGTTATCGTTAGCGATAGAGATGCCAAATTTAAAGGGAATTTTTGGTGAGATTTTTTCAAAAAGATCGGAACCTCTCTCAATATGAGCTCAACTTACCACCCTCAAACATATGGTCAAACAGAGTCATCAATAAATGTTTAGAAATCTATCTTCGTTGTTTTGTCTCCGACAAACAAAATAAATGGTTTCAATGGTTGCACCTTGCTGAGTGATGGTATAATTCCACTTATCACACATCAACTAAAATGACACCTTTCCAAGCTATTTATGGTTACAAACCTCCATCGTGGAAGGAGTCGGCCACCAACCACATAAAATTTGCGTCAGTAAAAGACCATTTAGACGATAGTCAGAAAATCCTTTAGTTACTCAAAGAAAACTTAACAGTTGCAAGGAACTAAATGAAGCAACAAGCTAACCAAAACCAAATAGAAAGAGAGTTATAAGTAGGAGACTCGATATTTGTGAGACTTCAACCTTACAAACAATTATCCCTTAAACAACATGGGAAGAACAAATTGGCTCAAAATTTTTATGGACCATATCAAATAAATAGAAAAATCAGTCACATAGCCTACTAGTTGGATTTACCAGATAAAAGTCATATCCACAACATCTTTCGTGTATCATGCCTAAAGAGAGTCTTGGGACAACAACAAAAGGCACAAACTATACTTCCTATGTTGGATGAAGAAGGAAGAATCATTTTGGAGCTCGAAGCCATTATCGCCACCCACAAAAAGACATTACATTCTTGAGTAATCAAGGAATATTTGATTAAATGGAAAAATCTACTGGAAGAAGACATTGCATGGGAGTCATAACACTTTCTCCAGTTACATCCTTCCTTATCATTGCTTTGAGGACAAAGCAAAATTTAAGGGAAGGGAAATGTCACAATAAATAAATAATATAATATGAAGACACTCAAATAATAAATAAAAGTAAAATTAAACATTAATGTAATAAAAGGTCGTGACTAAAAGTCACGACTCTTCATAAAACCATAAAGGGAATATATATATATATATATATAGGCCCTATCTTTGTAATATCATCATTATTTTACAATCAATTATTATTATATATATCTTATTATGGATTCAGAGTGAAGCTGTGCATTACGAAACCCTTGCATCCTTCATAGCGAGCCAATCCTTTTGACTTGATTCCAGTGAAGATACACAAATTTTCATTAGCACATCCTCATGTAGCACATCTAGGATTGAAACATACTTCATATAATTGACAATATGCGTGACTACTAAAGATGGATCACCGTCAAATTTGGGGCAATTTACCCTCCATTCCATTGGGCAATGGTTTGGATATCCAGGAACATCCTGAACATCAAAGGAGGGATAAACCTTATAGAAATCCCATGGTAAGTCTCGTGAGGCCATGGTTCCATTACTTAAGGTATTACCTCAATGGAGTCGCTAGATGAGCTCAAGGCTCACCAAAGGATGGAAAAGGATAAGGGAAAAGTGGGTTATGGGAAGCTTGAGTCGCCAGATGAGCTCAAGGCTCACCAAAGGATGGAAAAGGATAAGGGAAAAGTGGGTTCTAGGAAGGTGGAGTCACCATATGAGGTTCAATATGAGCTCATCAAGAAGGGTGGAAAGGGAACATCCCTTGGGTGGAGTTTCCAGGTAAGCTAAGGGAAAGGCTTTGGGATAGCTTGCCAAAGTGCCATTGGGGTTCTGAAGAGGATTCAAAATCCTCCTCGGCAACGATGCCAAAATGTTATCGCAAAAGTTGTAGGTTGGGAAAATCCCAACCCAACTACAAAAGCAAGTGCTGTAAATATGGGACACTACACCCAATGTCACCTCGATGTAGGTCTCGCACTTGGGGGCTGACCGAGGTGACTTGTGGGAGGCGATCCCAGAGACCCTAGGGAAAAGGAAAGACGAAAGGAAAAGGTAATTGAGAGGCCCCTAGAAGTCGGTATACTAAGTGGAAAAGAGGAAAATGGATATGCCTTGCTGACCAAGTAACGTTGCCCCAAAGGATGTATTGCTTTGCCCAATGATTGTACCTACCCGAGACACAATAAAAATCCAAATGCAAATCAATATATCAAGTAGATCAGCAAGTTAAGTTTGTTGTCCCTATTTTGTAGCAATTATATCAATAATAGATTATATCCAAATCAACAAGTAAAAGGTCTAGACTAGTTAGTAATGTCAACAATAAAACTAGTAACCAATGTGGACTGAAAATGACACTTCAAGACTGATTAAAGATGGTTGTCACAAAAGTAAATTTATGCAGCAATATATCAACCTTATGGATGTAGCATTCAATGAAGTACAACATCAAATCTTACCATCAAAAAGCGCCAAAAGCTATCCCAACAGATGCACCTAGGTTAGTAGGTTAACCTAGCAAACTTAGAGGGTTACTCTAGGGTTAGTTTATGAGATATTAGTGTTTAGGGTTAGAGTTTTCTATAGCCTAATGGCTGTGGGAAACAAGTTAGTACAAAAATAATAATTTGTGGGAGAAAGAGGACGCCCAAAGGGAGGAAGAATCCCGAAGGCATCAAGATCATTATCCAAAAGAGAGAGATTTAAAACTTGAAGAAATCACGTTTACCAAGGCAACAATTTATTTCTTCAATGCAACAAGTAAATGACTAGTGCCTTAAAAAAAGGGGTTAATGGAGTCAAGCATAGAACGATCTAGAGGTACTACCTCCTTGGGGGTGTAAATCCTCTTACTCCCCGAGGTAAGTATCTCTAGTTAGGGTTTAAGCAAAGAGGGTGTATGCCCTTATACTTCTCTTAGCAAACCCTTGTTTAAACCAATAACAAGTAAGAATAAAATGATGGAAACTATGGTGGGGCTGTATGCCCTTATACTTCCCACGAAGCTCTAGCAAAATGACCTTGAATTGAATAACAATGATACCATAATGCAAAAAGTCTTACCAATTCAAGGAAAAAGCTAAGACAAACCACCATAAAAGCTAGAAAAAGCCTTCCAAGGCTAGAGCATCACTTCCATCAACCAATAATCCAAGAACTAACCATAAATAAGAGCAAAAGAGAGAGAACTAGCCAAAGAGAGCGAAAATTTCAGTCCAAGTACCTCTCACAAGAGGGAGAGTTATGATAAAATGAGATCTTATGATCTCTTATTTATACAAAATGTCATTAAGATAGTTTGTCCACGTAATTAGGGGTAAACCACAAGACTATGGGTCAACAACCCTAATCTTTCCCTCTTAACAAAGTAATATTAAACAATTCATTTAAATTTCACTTTTGCACAAAGAAAACCCTAATTTTAGAAGGACGTCACCCCTTCAGGGGACGTTTTGGCACTAGGAGCAAATCGTTGGTGTAGGAGGAGGGTGGTTAGGCTTGTCAAATCCATGTGTCAAGCATCTAAACAACTTCATTCACGATCAAGGCTCAGGCCCTTCAAAATGTCCTTGTGCCAATGTATGTGACCTCACCACCAATCCCTAACCCCCTAGGTGATGTCATGCCTCTAGGAGTGACGTTTTGCCTCTCCTAGAAAAAATGTTTGACATGTGGGGGCTAGGTTATGTTGTCCAAGTCATCTTCTAGGCCTCCCAAGTTTGATCTTTCTCATCTGGCATGTGGGCCCTTGGCATCCACCTGTGGGCTTCAAGCCCCATGGAAGCCCAAGCTAGGCTTGTTCTTCTAAAATTGTCCACCAAATAGGTCCTGCAAAGACAAATAAGTACTCCCTCCAAGGATCTCAAGTCATAACATCATGATAGGTGAATCCAATCAATAAACGAGTCACATAATCATGTGCATCAAATATCACCATGTCAAACAATTAAGTGCTCAAAGACATTATGCGACTTGTCAAGCTTGAATATGGGAGGGTTGACAAGGTGTCCTATTGGGTATATATTTCCCTAGGTCAAGGAGAGTTTCCAAGATATCCCTTTCTAACCCATGTAAAGTGGGTGAAGTGGTTAGGGTCAAAACTCAATGGGCATAGGGCTCATGACATACAAGAGGTCATAGTGTCTCATTCATGGGTGCCTTTGTAGAGGGTGTGTTTTACTTTCGTCTGCAATGCAATCTTTCCAAGCCCATTATTTTTCAATTCTTTCATTTTTTCATAATGTTAAGGAAAGGTTGAAGGCCATTGCCTTGGCGTGGTGTCCAGATAATGGCAATGTCACCCACAAACACTTAGTAGAAATGAGAAGGTTGGCTTGTGATGAGACCCCCCTTTTCTCAACCATGCAATTGAGAGCCATTTCCCTGCCTTGGTGACCAGATGATGGAAATGTCATACCACTAGATATTCATGGACATGATAGGTCGACTCGTGATGAGACCTCCTATCCTCCAACTAACCTTTTAAGCATTCTTAATCAGATTTTATTGTGGGTCCCCCTTTTCTCAAAGATAAGGGTTTCCTTGGTTTCTTGGGTGATCCTTGGGCAAAGTATCTAGAAGGTTCATACATAGGCTTTTATCTTTTACACAACATCAATCCCTTAGGGCCTTCAGGCCCTTCTTCCCATAGAATGAGGGACAACCCCTTCTTGGGTCAATACACCCTTAAATCCTAAGAGATTAGGAAATGGGGGGAAATAGTAATGGAAAGTGATAAGTGTGGTCGAGAACATTATGTTGGCTCTTCAAGGGAGTTCCTGGTAGTAAACCCATCCCAAAAAAGACCACTTACTAGGGCACAATTTCTATCACCAAGGTGAACCAAGGAAAACTACATAATTTCCAAGCATATATCATGAAATATAGATCAATCTAAGATACAACATACTTAAATTCCCTAAATATTGAAATGATGCTCACCATAATACTGACTTGTACCTCATGGAGCAAGCCCCACTACCTTCTGGAAGCCAGTTTATGTGGTGGATGCCACCTAGAAAACTGCGACCTATGTGGTGGTGAGAAGGGTATCCAACTGTGAAAAAGGGTACTGCTAGTCATGTAGTCTCTTAGCACTCCATATCTGCAACCTAAGGGCTTCGAGACATAATCTCCTTAATTATCAACAAAATGGGGATAACAAGGTGCCCAAATTTAGATACCGCTAAAAGATAGGTTTTTTCTTTGGCAGGTTCCTCTACGTCTATTGTCATGACAACATCTGGTGTACTATTATAATCAATCGGCATGTTTAGGTGCTGCAACTTCTTTCTTTACTGATATTGTAGACTTCCACATACAAGATTCATAAATAATTTCTCGAAAAAAGGGTTTGGAATTTTCTCTATGGTGGATTTTGCTTTAAAAAAGAAAAAGTATTAACAATATTAATTAAAAGGCATTAAATAGGGGCTTGATTATCTCCTAAAATAGTGGGGTCATCACGGTCATTAAGATAGGTTAAGTGTGGCATTAGCCATACAATGTGACACAACACCACATTTCTTGATGGTTAGTAAATGTTTGATGTTCAAGTATAATGAAACTCCTTATGATACTTTCTTGAGAAAGTATGTTATGCCCAACTAGGAATACAGGGAAATATATATTTAATTTGTGTAAACACAACTTTGCATTCTAGATTCCATGAGAAAATATTAAATCCCAATTGGGGCAAGCCAACCAAGATAAGAGCTACCCAACTTGGTCTCGAATGTTATGATAACATTAACTCATCATGGAAAATAAGGGGCCCTTGATCATGGACAAATTAAGATGAAATAGGATTGAGTGTAGGCCATAAGAAAATTGATCTCATATAATTTGACATGTTGAGATTCATTGACGCCCTTAAATAAGTTGTATTTGAAACTAAGATATATGATCATTTTTATGAATGTGTCTTATTCATGATCCATTTCACCATTGATTTATGGGGATTTGTTGTTGCTTGTTACTGAGGAGTAGAGTTTCATTTTCCGCATTGAAAAATATCTTGAAAATTTGCTTGGACATTTTGATGTAGCCAATAAACTTTGATTCATTCATGAGATCTAAAAACCATGCAAACACATGAGAATAGAAAATAACTCTCTTTTATTCCTTCTCCATCCTAACTATTACAATGGAAGTTCAACCCCTTATAACTACTATATGAGATTTTCAAAAACAACTAATTTTAGAAAATTCTCGCAGGACTCTAAAACTGACCAATAACTAAAATCTAACTAGAGCGACACTATTTGTTAACTCACTTTTTTGATTAGGTGCATAAACTAAGAGATAACCGATAATTCCTAAATAAAAAATTCTCGTAAAAACTCTAAAACCCTAATTTGAGGCCTTATATGAAGGAATTTTGCCCCGAAAAAGTGTCAAAATGATGTCTCATCTGAAGGATTAGATCGACACGGAAGTGAACTCTTCAAGACACAACTCCCTGTAAAATTTCAGCCCTAACAAATAACCAAGTCAAAAGTTATGGGCCTCAGAAATCCATGCATCATTCTCCTCTTGTTGAAAAGAACACAACTCCTGCAAGTTCTTTTCTTCAAACTGCTGCCACTTAATGGGATCCAGGTTCAACAATTCCCCCTCTGTAATCTATGTACTGTTTTTCGGTGCTACACCTTCCCACTGGACCAGATATCAATTGTATTAGCCTTGCTGAGTATGAAGGGTTTTCTTATCTAAAATATGCATAATATTTTCATTTTTCTTGCTTGGAATGGCTTGTTGCCAACCCACCTCCACCTCACTATCATCACCCAGATCGTTCCCATGGAAGATGTATAAGTCAGACACATTAAACACAGGGGAAATGTCAAGATCAACTTGTAAATCAACCTTATGAGCATTTTTGTTAATTTTCTTGAGAAACTTGCAAGGACCATTTTTCTTATACTTCAATTTGTGGTAGGTTCCTATGGGAAACCACTCTTTCCGTAAATAAACCATCACCAAATCACCTTCATTGAATATCTGGTATCGTCGGTGAGCATCTTTTATAAGTTTGTTCTGTTCATTGTTGGCTTGCAAATTTTGTCTCACATGTTGCTGCAATTGTTGAATGTGTTCTGCAAATGCTTCCCCATCATCGTTGATCATATCTCCAAGCAATAGCTACACCAAATCTGGGACACCCAGATGATTTCTACCGTAAACAACCTGGAATGGAGATTTACCTGTAGATCTATTCACTGAACTATTGTAGGTAAATTTTTCTTGAGGTAAAGGCAAATCCCACTGCTTGGGATTCTCTCCAACAATGCTCCATAACAGATTTCCCAAAAATCGATTTACTACCCCAGTTTTCCCATCTGTTTATGGGTAATAGTCACTACTGAACTGTAATTTAGTCCCCATTTTCTTCCATAAGGTCCTCCAAAAATGACCCAAGAAACGAGTAACTCTATCAGAGGTAATAGTTTGTGGAACCCCGT
>ML783558.1:1021207-1052304 GCA_009831015.1 Picea engelmannii | reverse complement strand
GTGTCCCGTGTCCACGTGTCTGGTGACTTAGGTTGTAGGCAAAAGAATTAAAAAAATGCAGAAATTTTAAAGAACTTGAGAAATGCAAGCCCAAGAGACTCTCTTTGGGCTTGCGTACAATGTAAGAAAGTAGAAGAAGAAGAGGGTATTCAATACCCTTGCTTGGGAGGTTGTTTGTTGATGATTTGTGGCCCCAAATGGGCATCACCTCCCCTTAACTGGCTCAGCTTTGTAGAAAAACAAGTAAAACTTGTTGGAAAAGTTGCAAAACAACCAATAAACTTTGGAAAATTTCTGTTAGAAGAAACCAGGAATTTTAGACAATAAAAACAACATATAATTGATGATTAAATTACCTATTCTATTGCAGAAATATACCCAAAAATGCTATAGAAATATGAATGAAAATAACAAAAAATTTAGAGGGTTTCAAATGGGTGGAGGGATAAATTTCCAGATCTGAAATTTATCCTTCCTCAACCCTTAGTGACCTGCAAACAATAGAGGTCAAGCTACAAAACAAAGAAGAAGGTGAGTAGATCCCAAAATATTTAACAAAATATTTTGCTAAAGAAAGAAAACTACTACACTAAGATCTAGAGTAATACTACTATAGATCTATCCAAACAAAATACTTTGCTTGGATCTCCTACTCTAGATCTAGAAGCTAAAAACTCAAAGAAAGCAATAACACAAGTCATCTCCAATATAGATCCAAAGCCAAGCACCAAGAAAACTCCCAATGCCTAAGATTTCCTCCAAAGATTCTTTTATTAGAAGCAAGCTTGAGCAAATACTTGCTACAAGCTTGAGAAATGAAAGAGAGCAAGATGGGAGAGATTTGGGTATAGTAACAATACACTGAGAATAGATGTCTAATGAGGGGGGGGTGAGCATTCTTTTATACCTTGGAGAGGAGAGAGACCCCTCTTGGATGAGTTACAAGTGTCACACATCCAAGAGAAATAGACAAAGTCAAGGAAGAGTCACTTTTATGGTTTTGGTAGTGAGTTAGGGTTTGAGGGGTAAGGTGTAAAGGGGGAAAACACCTTTTCCTATGGTCAAACATTAAGTTAAACACCAAGGAGGGCGAATTTAGGGTTTAGGTGGTTTTTTTCACTTAAACTTTTTAATTCCCACATGTCAATTAGCAAGGGAACACCACTTTAAGTTGTTGGCTAAGCGAGAGGGGGGGGTCTTTAAGTGGAAAATTATTTTTCCAACTTAGGAAAAAGGTTAGGAAACCTTTCTCACTCGCTCTCATGATGTTTGCTCATTTTACAATTTTTGGCTTTTTTAATTTAGCCAATTATTTGCTGATTTTTGACTGACTTGGACTCCTCATGGACAATGACTTAGAAAAACTTGTTCAATTGAGCTGAAACTTGGTCCAAGGGTGTAGGGTGTCTCATTTCATTTCTTTTGAGTACTCACACCCCTATCAAAATCCCCTAGGACCTAGTTTTTACATTTTTACATCAAATTTAATTAAAATTACCATTAATTGGGTAATTTAAAAAAATTAAAAAATCTATTTATACACAACGGAATTCCGCAAGACTCTAGGAGATGTCTAGCATGGTCATTTACAATATTCCTAGACCCTAGTCACCCATTAAGATCGATCATTAGAACGCCTTTCACCACTTTGGAGGATTGTTGGGAGTGAAAAACTCAAGGGTAATTAAAATGGCTGGTTAGGCCAAATCAATTACCTGAGGAAAAAAAACACTTGATGAAAGGACTTTCCTAATGATAAAGTCCTAGGCAATTAACCTAAAATATGATCCATGCTGACCCATTACATTATTATCCCACGCAGGGGAGTGGAAATTCCAGTTACAAAAAGAAGTGCTGAGGGCAAAATTGCTTTGTAGAACTAGTAAGTCTTCAACTTTGTTGGACCATCAAGTACATAGCTTCATGGCACATGGAGTTGACCCCCTAGTTGAAATAGGTGGTCAACATATGGCTCCACACCGGGATGTGTGTTCGATCTTCTTTGGGAAGGAGAGCATGCGAGAACTTCAGAATCTACAAAACAGAGTGCTCACCAATATCCAACATAAATACATGTATAAAATAAATAAATAAATGAAATGCTATAAACAATAATTACTTATATGAAATTACTATTGACAATAATTACATAAATGGCTATACAATGAAATATATTCACAAAACTGAAAGAAAGGAGAAATGTTAGAAATACGTTACAAAGGGTGCCCCTTTGGACACCAAGTCTCCAACATTTGAGAAAGAGCTTGAGGATCCACCATCCAAATGGCTAAGATGGATAGAATTAGGACCAACCATGTGATGGATGGAATGAAACCCCAAATGTCTGAAACATCCTTGTCCAGGATGACTCGTTGAAGACCCTTTTCCAAGTTTTATCAACTTGGAGTTTCTTGTGAGAAAGAACCAATAAAGAATCATGCATCTTCCTCTATTCAACCAAACATTGGAGTTTGACAAGTCGTGTAAAATTTTGATACCTTGCTGCATATGACCCTCATGGTGGAAGGCCAACCACTAGTCATAATGATATGAATTTGATAAACTGAAGTTGCCTTCCATTCTCCCATTATCCTGTATTAAGTCATTTGTTGGTTGAGAGGTTGGAAATGAACACGTCAAAGGAACCATTGCACTGTTTTCATCAAGATTGTCAAAGTTCTCCCTTAAAGAGATTGGTTCATCGGGAGGAGGGTGGGGATTTGAGTTATCTAGATATTCAACAACTTCAAACTCAAATTCCTTTATCTCCTCAAGATCGGTTACTGGCTCATCCATGGACTCATCCGGAATTTCCCTATGAACTTCCCTTTCCTGTTCACTGTGAAGCTCAAGCTCTATAGGGTCCAGATACTCAATACAAGTGTGTGTACTGACAAGGTTAGCTTCCATGATCTCTAATTGATTTGTATGGGAAAACTGTGTGGTCTCAATGATTTCTTCAAGTTCTTCAATGGAATCTGGTGAAGTATCTATCTTTACATCTGAATTGACTGTTTCCATATCTAGAAGATTCTTGTCCTTCCATTTTTTCATAAAAGCATCAACCAATTCCTTGTAAGTTTCAATCTGATCATCCCCCCACCGTTCTAAAAACGCATGCATCAAGTCCTGTATGGTCTTGAACTTATTATCATCCGAATCATGAAACCAATCATAAGCATATCCCTCAACAAGAGTCCAAGAAAACAATTTCATTGAGACATCCTCATAAATAGGTGGATCACACCATTCATCAATACACTGCCCAAAGGCCCTGATATGAGCACTAACATCACCATAATTATGAAAATCAGGCAAGTTTTCAATAACCTCTTCAGATATATCATGAGGATAACCAACTATTCCTGAAAAATCAAGAGGATTATAAAAATACTCTATACCCATTGAAAAAGAATTATCAAGGATCCAACGAGAGGGAAAACTGGCTAACCTCATCCAAAAACCTTTTCAAGTTCAAGGATGAAGATAAACAAGTCGTGAGTTCCTTCTTGAAGAATACTTTGTCAAATTATTTTGAAGTGGAGTCGCCAAACGACCAAGTTTATTTCAAACAAACAAGAAGCATCAAACAAAGCAAAAGCAAGAAGGAAAACAAAAAGTCGTAGGATTATTATGTACAACAAGAGATGGATATCAGAGATTGCTTCTTCTCCAAGACTTTCAAGCAACTTACAAGGAGTAAGAGGATTACTCCCGGTAGTATACTTCAAAGAATTTTCAAATGGAGTCGCCACTTGGAGAGTAAACAAACAATGAAAAACCAACCCAAGTTAAAAAAAATTAAGGAGAAATTTATTACTTAGTTTTAAAAGAATAAATTAAGTTAAGTCGTTTATACCAAGGATAAAAGACTTATCCCTGAAAATGACGCCAAAGATGTTGCCGTCCTAATACACACTTGCAAACGTGGAAAAGTCTTAATCCACTTAGTGTGTCCTTGGAGGCACAATGCCTAAATCCAAACCCACTGTCACTTCGATTTGGATTTCTTCCATCTAGGCTTACTCCTAGGGAAGCCAAGGGGGGTAGACCCTAGTTACTATGTGAATTATTAGATGAATTCTAGGAGTTATTTTTAGTTTGTTAAAGGTAGGGGGAAGCTAGCCTATATGAGAGGCAACAATGCAATGTAAACCTTCCATGAAAACAATCCCTTTCCCTAAGTCAACTATGACTAGTGCCTAAGGTTGGTCAATGGGGTCAATTAAGTTATAACAAAGATCTAAGTACAGATGAAAGAATAACTTTACAAATTGTATGAGATACAAAAGAATTACAACTATTATCAACAAATAAAAAATAGCTAGATGATTATACAAAGATACAACTACTTACAAATAAGATGAAAGAAGCTCTTGTTAGACCTATTACACTAGTGAAGAATAATTGAACTAACACTTAATTGATTTTGCAGATGTAAAGAAAGATAGATCAAAGATGTATTTACTGCAAAGAAACAACTTACAAAACAACTTTAGATGCCCACAAGGAGAGATGCGCAACTTCAAGTGAGGCTGCTCAAGGACTAGCACACAACTTTAAGTGAATCAAAACTTGAAAAGAAAGCCACCAAGGGCACTAATGCGCAACTTTAAAGATGAACCATTCAACCATAAAAATGCTCAATTGAAAAGTAGATTGCAACAAAGATAATGTTTGAAATGAAATTGCGGGAAAGTAAAATACAACTTAGAATAGATTATGAAATTGAAGCTTAGGTTGTGTGAGTAAATTTTAAGGTTGAATTAAGTGAGGTGAAGCTGCAGTCTTAGACTAGGTGACTTCCCCAATACTCCTACCGCTTTGGCCAAAATGATTGCTGGGTGCTCAATAAGCAAGGCAAACAAGGCTTTACCCTAGCTCCACAGGTCAACCCGAAAAACTTGGGCGCTCAACAAGGGGGACACCTAGTGCCGTGAGATCATCCTTGATCTAGCACCCCAAGTAGCCTCCACAAGCCCCCTTTTTGGTGGCGAAAGTTGTATCAGTAATGGGTGCTCTAATTACTAGATTAATTGATCCTCCTAGAGCCACAAGTTGATTGATTTAGCAGTTAAGATTACTTGTGTTGAAAGCTTAAGGAGATAGAGCTTAAAAATAGATAAAATAAGAAGTGCTTGTAGATCCAACTTAAAGAAAATGTACAAGAAATGAAAATGCTTCCAAGAGCTTATACAAGAATGAAATAAAAGGAAATGCTTCTAATTATTGAGATATACACAATGAACTAGAAAGGAAAATGAATGAAACTAGAAGCATAAACCATAAACCATTAACCATCTAGCATGTGAAACTAGCCTTACGATACCGCATGGGTGGAAATAAAAGGAAATGCTTCTAATTATTGAGATATACACAATGAACTAGAAAGGAAAACAAATGAAACTAGAAGCATAAACCATAAACCATTAACCATCTAGCATGTGAAACTAGCCTTACGATATTGCATGGGTGGCTAGGCCAATCCTTTTTGCAGGGTGTAGGCAAACAAGAAAAGAAAGTAAATAACTTGAAAAACAACTACTCTACTTGCAACCTCAACAAAGGCACAAGATGGAGGACAAGCCTATCGGTTTTGTGCCCAAGTGGGTGAATAAAATAGATAAATGAAATGATTTAACTTGAAAGAGAAACAAGTAAACCTAGCCACACAACATTGCCTTAAGGACAAGTGGGGCAACAAAATAAAGGCTTAAAACAAAAAAATACTTCTAAATCCTAGCCTTACGATTTAGCATGGGTGGCAAAGCCAAGCCTCTTTGCTAGTTGTAGGGAAAATAAATAAAAAATTGCAGAAATTTTAAAGAACTTGAGAAATGCAAGCCGAAGAGACTCTCTTTGGGCTTGTTTACAATGGAAGAAAGTAGAAGAAGAAGAGGGTATTCAATACCCTTGCTTGGGAGGTTGTTTGTTGATAATTTGTGGCCCCAAATGGGCAGCACCTCCCCTTAACTGGTTCAGATCTGCAGAAAAACAACAAGTAAAACTTGCTGGAAAAGCTGCAAAACAACCAATAAACTTTGGAAAATTTCCGTTAGAAGAAACCATAAATTTTAGACAATAAAAATAACATATAATTGATGATTAAATGACCTATTCTATTGCAGAAATATACCCAAAAATGCTATACAAATATGAATGAAAATAACAAAAAATTTAAAGGGTTTCAAGTGGGTGGAAGGATAAATTTTCAGATCTGAAATTTATCCTTTCTCAACCCTTAGTGACCTGCAAACAATAGAGTTCAAGCAACAAAACAAAGAAGGAGATGAGTAGATCCCAAAATATTTAACAAAATACTTTGCTAAAGAAAGGAAACTACTACACTAAGATCTAGAGTAATACTACTATAGATTTAGCCAAGCAAAATACTTTGCTTGGATCTCCTATTCTAGATCTAGAAGCTAAAAATTCAAAGAAAATAATAACACAAGTCACCTCCAATATAGATCCAAAGCCAAGCACCAAGAAGACTCCCAATGCCAAAGATTCTTTTATTAGAAGCAAGCTTGAACAAATACTTGCTACAAGCTTGAGAAATGAAAGAGAGCAAGATGGGAAAGAGAAAAGAGTGGGAGAGATTTGGGTATAGTAACAGTGCACTGAGAATAGATGTCTAATGAGAGGGGGGTGAGCATTCTTTTATACCTGAGAGAGGAGAGAGATCCCTCTTAGATGAGTTACAAGTGTCACACATCCAAGAGAAATAGACAAAGTCAAGGAAGAGTCACTTTTAGGGTTTTGGTAGTGAATTAGGGTTTGAGGGGTAAGGTGTAAAAGGAGAAAACACCTTTCCCTATGGTCAAACATTAATTTAAACACCAAGGAGGGCGAATTTAGGGTTTTGGTAGTTTTTTTCACTTAAACTTTTTAATTCCCACATGTCAATTAGCAAGGGAACACCACTTTAAGTTGTTGGCTAAGCAAGGGGGGTTCTTTAAGTGGAAAATTACTTTTCCAACTTATGAAAAAGGTTAGGAAACTTTTCCCACTCTCTCTCATGTTGTTTGCTCATTTTACAATTTTTGGCTTTTTTAATTTAGCGAATTATTTGCTGATTTTTGACTGACTTGGACTCCTCATGGACAATGACCTAGCAAAACTTGTCCAATTGAGATGAAACTGGGTCCAAGGGTGTCTCATTCCATTTCTTTTGAGTACTCACACCCCTATCAAAATCCCCTAGGACCTAGCTTTTACATTTTTACATCAAATTTAATTAAAATTACCATTAATTGGGTAATTTAAAAAAATAAAAAAAAACTACTTAGACTCGACGGAATTCCGCAAGACTCTAGGAGATGTCTAGCATGGTCATTTACAATATTCGTAGACCCTAGTCACCCATTGGGCTTGATCATTAGAACGCCTTTCACCACTTTGGAGGATTATTGAGAGTGAAAAACTCAAGGGTAATTAAAATGGCTGGTTAGGCCAAATCAATTACCTGAGGAAAAAAAACACTCGATGAAAGGACTTCCCTAATGATAAAGTCCTAGGCAACTAACCTAAAATATGATCCATGCTGACCCATTACATTATTATCCTACGCAGGGGAGCGGAAATTCCAGTTACAAAAAGAAGTGCTGAGGGCAAAATTGCCTTGTTGAACCAGTAAGTCTTCAACTTTGTTGCACCATCAGGTAAATAACTTCCTGGCACATGGAGTTGACCCCCTAGTCGAAATAGGTGGTCAACAGAGCCTCTTAGAGACTTCACTTCCATAGGACCACATAAATCTGAGTGTATCAGATCCAAGATCTCCTTGGATCTATTCTCACTGCTTGGGAATGGCTTCTTAATATTCTTCCCAAGTGCACATTGTCTGCAAACACCTTCGTGCACTGATTATAGTTCTGGTATGCCTATAACCATCTTCTTTAGAGATGGCAATGCTTGATAATGAAGGTGAGCAAACCATTTATGCCATAACTCACTAGGATTGAGTTCATCATGTACAAGAGATTGAGCATTCTGACCTAAGAGTTTATAGAATCTTCTTCACGAATTCCAATCACTCTAGCATCTTGTATTTTTGAATCTTTAGACCATACAAGAGCTTTTCCATCGACAAAGGCTATTCTATCTCCTTTGTCTTCCTGTAATGTTCCTTTCCAAATAGGAGCTCTAGAGAGGAGGCTTAATGGTCTAAACCGCCCCGTTAGACTATAGCCAGGGCCATAAAGGGGTAAACAGGGTTACTAGAGGTCACTCCAGTCAAAGGTGTTATATTCAGAATGTGACATTGAGTTAAAAGTGGCCAAAAGCGCTTTTAAGCCAATTTGAGCTAAAAATAGAACAAACGAGCTAAAATTATAAGTCAACAACGAATTAGGGTTTCAGGCAGCTATAAGAGAAGGTTCAACGACCTAATTCATCATTATGCAGATTTTGACTTGTCATTGAGGAGAGAGGCACATCTCAGGAGAGATAGTTCAATGGATTCCGGGAAGAAGACACTAGTTGGCTGATTTCGGTGTTGAGAGACACACCCTAGTCACCGGAAAGATCACACATGTCTTCCATCATTCTTCAGCGACTGTTACATAGGTTCCAGCAGCAAGGGCGCACTTATTCGGGGTGAGGGTGCAACTTCTGAGGAGGTTCAGTGGATCGACTTGTCCCATCTAGGGAGAGTTCAGAGATTCCCCTCTGACCCAATTGAGAGGAAGGCAAGGCACATCTTTTTCCTGGTTCCTCGTTAGATTCTGATGGAGGAATCATTTGGGGCGCATTTTCCAGACATTGGGAGTGCGACACTCTGGGAGGACACATTCAGGGTTCCCGAGCAATCATCAGATTAGATTCAGGGAAACCCTTTCGACCCATTTCATAGTAGGCCAAGGCGATCAATTTGAGACACACATTAGTCGATTCCGACGGTGGAATCACTAGGGCGCAGTTTTCCAGAGCAGAGGGGGCGCATTTCGCCCATGGGGATCCATCCGGGGACCAGATACACCAGTTGGGGTCTGGACAGTCACCAAGATTGTGAGGCAGAGCAGGGCACATTGTTTGGGACAGTTTCCAAGCATTTCCGAGAGGTATAGCCACCAGGGTGAACTTTCCAGACTTGCAGCAGTTGTCGTACGAGCCGGCATATCCTCAACAATTCTTCACCTCATCCATTGCATTCCACAACATTCTTCGGGTATCAGGTATTATTGTTTTAGTTGCTATTGTATTCCGGCTAAGATCCTTTTGTCATTGATCTAGCTGAGTGATTTATTTTATTCAGTCGCATTCGACATTTGTACTCCACAGAGATTTCATAATATAAGCTTTGCAGTCTTTTGTTGCCATTATTGTTTGAACGCTCATTTATATGCTGTAAACAATTAATCCTACACACACATTAACAGAGTTTCCTAGACTAGCCAAGTCAGGAACATTACACTTCCAAGCAAGAAATAAATACTAAATTCTTTTTCAAACCAGGAACATATAAAACATTGCTAAGATGAACATTGTTACCCGATTCCATTTTGATAGAAGCTTTTCCAATTCCCTTGACTGCATAAGAATTCTTGTCTCCAAGTTCCACTTTATGTGATGTTTCCTTTTCCTTCATGCTTGAGAGATTTTCACGATCACCTGTCATATGTCTTGAAGCTCCACTATCGATTAACCACATGTCATCTTCAAAAGATCCTGTAAGAGTTGAGTAGTAGAAGAAATCTGCTTCTTCATGCTTGGCTTTCTTTGAAGGTTCTTCATCATTGGCAGCTGACGCATGATGTCTTTCATTTCTCTTCTTTGCTAGTTTAGGACAATGCTTTTTGTAGTCACCATATTCATGGCATCCATAACATTATACCTTTGACATATCTTTCTTATGATTGAATTTCTTTCTTGAGTCAAATCTTTTCTTACCTCCATGTCTCTTGAACTTTGTTGCAGGCTTTAGCATCCTCTTCCTTTTGAGATCTTCCCCTTGAGTTTATCCTTGTCTCTTCTTGTGCGCAACAGGTCCAAAGTTTTTCTAGCGTTGGAAATTCCTTTCTTGTATTCATGCTTGCAACAAATGCATCCCATGATCTAGAAAGACCATTAAGTACTATATTCACAATTTCCTTTTCTGGAATAACTTCTTCAATAGCTTCTAGTTGATCTCTCAACTGAGAAATCCTCACAAAGTATGAGGCCACAATGCCATCCTTAGTCATCTTTGTGTCACGAAGATCATTCTTCAAACTCATCACTTGTCCAATATTTCTGACTGCAAAAAGGTTAGTTAGGGCATCATACATCTTCTTGGATGAGTCAAGATTGGATATATAGGGTATTGAGTGATCTTTGACAGAGTCCACAATGATACTCATAGCATTGATGTCATTGTCCTTGAACTTCTCCATTGCTGCAACATTCTGAGGTTCATTTTCTTTTCCTGCTTCAAACTGTGGTTCCACGATCTTTCCCTTCACGATATCCAGAACTTTGTTCTTGGCAAGGATGAGGTCAATCCTTGTCTTCCATGCTCTGAAGTTTGAAGCTCCTTCCAGCTTGTTCTCTGACTTCATGGAGTAAGTCATGACTGCCTTTGACCCAAAAATTCAACCTTGACGATTTTGCTAACTGAAGGTACCAAGAGGTATGCTACGCTAAGGCGCTCTAGAATGTCCAAGAATTATGCCAAAATTTTCACTTGAGGTGCCCAAGGAGTTAGATTAGGGTTTGTTGTAGCTGCAAAATCAAAAACCCTAGTTGCACTGCAACTGGTGCCACAATGAGCTTGCCAAGGAACTGCCGATCTACCTTCTAGTGGTTAGACTGTTTTGAAGATAGTGTGGGCCCATAACCTATTAAAATATTCGATGTGCTCGTTTAACCTTAGACAATATCTCAATATTGTCACCCAACCATAGGCATGTAGCCACCCCTGAGCACCTTAACCTTTGACAGATAGAATAATTCCGGAAGCAACACTAGAAACAAAGATAACCAAGATAACGCACCTTTCTCCAAAGATAGCGCACCAAGTAGAGAATCCCAAAACCATAGACCAAGAAAACTAGTCACCACGACAGTAGCTACAACTCTCCTCTAGACTTGCGCACTACTTGTCTTGTATGAGATTGTGAGTGAGTGTGTGTCCAAATGAGCTCAAGCGCCTTCTATTTATAGTGCTCCTTGTCAACTGTCTAGGCCGACTTCTCTTTCTGGAGGGTAAAACTTTAATATTATTTATTCTATTGAGCCGACTAGTCTTCTAGGGTTCTCACACATCCGTTTAGGGTTTCTCTAGTTTCCAGAATATTCTATTCTAGTCAGAGGTTACACATGGAGGTTGATACCTCCCATAGCTACCATAATATCAACACCAAGGCTGCAAGGGCAAGGGGGAGGGCCTTGCATAGAACCATTGCCAATCTGTGTCCACAAGAAAAGTTGCATGCAACTATTGTGGAAAACTAATTAATGGGGGGATACATAGGTTCAAATGCCACTTAGGGCACGTTTCAAGTAATGTTAAATATTGTATAAAGGAGCTAGTCGATCTAAACCATCAAATGGAAACAACCATTGATTATGTTAATGGAGAGAAACCCAAGAGGGAAAGGCTTATATGGAGGAAATGGGGAGAACTTCTGAGATCCCAAGAAGTAGCGGTGGAATCCCAAGTGAAAAAGCCTCTCTCAATCGCCCTAGTGGACCTCCAGGCCATCTCATATTCATGGACAAATGGATTGGGATGCCCCACCTAATGCAAAAAGGTCAAACTTGGATAACATTTATGCTCCCTACACCCGACTTGGTTCTCAGCTTGCCATTGATAGTGAATGGAAAAAAGAGGCAAGGAAATTTGCTTGCTGATATATTCTAAGATTTTGATATGATGTAGATATATCATTTAATGTTGCACACTCCATCTATTATCAATTTGCAACAGATGCTATAACTACACCTGGTTTGGGATTTAAAGCCCCTAATTATAGTGAATAGCAGGGGTGGATTTTATAGGAAGAGGTCGAAGATTTGGAGGAAGCATTGAAGGAATGCAGATACTCTTGGGCACATGGGATGTACCAACATGTTTGATCTATGGACCAAAGGCATAACACACAACATAACTAATTTCCTTGTTTCTTTCCTGTGGGGAACCATGTTTTGAAAATTAGTTGATGCATCCAATGAGGTGAGGAATGTAAAACTACTTTGTGACCTCTTTCACAGGGTACGACGTGGTTCTTGAGGTGGGGGTAGAGAATGTAGCTCTAGTGGTTATAGATAACGTGATTAACCATGTTTTTGGTTGGCAATATGTTATGGGAAAGACATCGCACTCTATTTTCGATTTCATGTTGTGCTCATTGCTTGGACCTGTTATCACTCAAAACTGGAGGTTCAAAAGAAACACTTAGGGTATGTGCTGATGTCATCTCTCACAAACCCTCTCACTTTGGATCAGTACTTTCTAGCTTTAGGGGGAATACCTAGTGATTTGATGTATAAAATGTTCAAATAAACACTGCAAAACACCTCAAATCTGCAAATGATACTTGCTGTAATCTTTAAATTAGATCAGATTTCTGCAATCAAATTTTCTAGGACAGGATTTACAATTCTGATTTACACTCAAGGATATGAAATCTGCTCAAAACTAGTTTAAATCTGCACTGATTTACTTCATATCTGCACTTCAAAAGTTGGAGATCTGCAAGTATAAATATGAAAAATCAGTGAAATAAACTTCTCTTTGAAGTGTTTTGACCGGTGTCTTAAATCCAATGGGGTATGGGGACAAAGAAGGGAAAATTGACTGGGAAGGCAATATACCCAAGGCCAATCAATTCAGAAAATTCTACGCAAGCTAATCAAACTCATCAATGAAATAAGAATTGGCTTCCAAAAGAATGTTATGCTTATTCTAGAGTTGTCAATACATGGTCTGAAAATAGCAGCGCCACGCCAAAAGCGCTAAAGGGGATGAACTATCTCTTCTTCAACACTTTATTCTCGCCATGCTTGGGGACAAAGTCACATGATCACAATGGAAACGACCTCCAATTTTCACATTAACATCAAAGAGAGTGACCTCCAATTCTCACACATTAAATTGCTCAATCTACTAACATGAAAGGACTTAGAAACATTGTTGCAAACATCGTGTTGGCAAATATATTGCCGAGGGTCCAGAAAACAACTTATCCGCAACATTGGGGAAAATATCAGCAAACATAAAAATTACAAAAATATTCATTTTAATTTTTTTTAAACATATAAAGAAACCCCCTCCCTCTAGCTCTATTATGGACAAATGTAATAGCTAGTATTCCCTTGGTTCTCAATCCCCTGCTTTCCCCCTTCAAACTGACCAAAAAAAATCCAAAATTCTCTTGACTCAGTGGATATTTTCCATTTTCAGGCTATATATTGCCGATATATCATGATATTTTTAAAATTGGAAAAAATCATGAGCTTTTCCAGCGATATTATTGCAAAGCTGAGAGAATTGCACTATTGGTGATATATCACCGATATTTGCAACATTGCTTAGAAAGTATAAGAGAATATGTGGACTCGAACAGATAACTGATAAAAATAGTCTCGATCAGGTCTCCATCTCTTATAGACATGAGAATGGGAGTGTACAAGGCAAGTGAGCAAGAATAGAGTGAGAAAAGCAAGATAAGAATAACCCAACGAGAGCACCCTTCTCCTGTTTAGAATAGAATGAGAAAAGTGAGGAAGACTCCAATAAAAGTTTCTCCATGAGGGTGCACTAGTCATCTGTCTATCAAGGAAGGCATCTGCCAAAAATACATGCTGGGTCGTGCTCAAAATAACTCCTTAAGTACAGCGCATGGGTCAAACTCGAAGAAAGACAACTACATGTTCCATGAATCCTCTCTAAAAGCGTGCATTAATCTGCCCAAAATAACTGTTAGATCATGCACAAAATAACCTCAAGTGGGTGTCCACTTCCTTTAGCTGATAATAGACCCGGTAAAGTAAAAAATGAAAGGTGGACAAGTCTTTGCAAGTCACACACCTAAGCTTTTCACAAGTCATATGCATAAGGTGGACAAATCTTTCTGAGTTTTGTGGCCAAGTTTGAGTCGACTTCGAGTTGAAGGGTTTGATAAGTCTGATTCAATTCTGAGTTTCTCCACTTTGGATTACACATGGGCTTGAGTCTTGGACTGAGGGCAAGATAAGTGTTATGGTGTATGACAAAAAGACATACCTAAAGGTTTGAACAAAGGAGCTGATTGAATGCCAAATAAGATAAAGTGGGGATTGGGATTTCACTCAAATTGAGCAGCAAAGTGCATATCAGTTAAAAAATGATCAGCCCGGTGTATATAATCTACTATGCTTCATATTAACAGTGAAGGATCATGAGTAAGGACCTGGTTGGTATTGTTTGCATTTTTGAAATGAAGATAAAGAAATTGATGATGGAATTTCATATGAAGTGTACCTTACACCTAGATATGTCCATTTTTGTGCACCTGGGATCCAATACTAGAGTTTGAGGGGATTTACCCCACAATATATCTCCAAAAGTGGATTTAAACAAATTACAATATACATTATTAGAAGCAATCTGATCAGTGGCAATCTCATATTCAGGATTACCTCATGATGTACCTTGGAGATAAACTGCCAACTTGGCAATCAATGGGTTTGACAGGTCTGAAAAGGATGGATACTGAATGGAACATTTAAAATTACCTCACTACAACCTTACGCACTTACTTTCTCTTAAATATCTCATTTTTCACTCCAAGCATTCAAAGAAACTTCTGTACATTTTAAAATATTTCCCAGTCAAGTAAAAATGCTATATTCTTTACCTTGCTGTTTTGTTAAGTGGTAAAAATGTTTCCAGTTATTAGAAATTAGTCTTCAGTTTTTTAAACTTTCCTGATCATCTCTTAGGAAAATAAATGTCATTATATCAGGATTCCCCAATGCTTGGGAATTAGGAGCAATTACAATATAATTTGGTTTGGAAGCTTTCTATTTATAAATCTTTTTGTTATACACCCACTGAGATTCAGGACAAACAAGACATAAAAAAGACTTTAGAAGAGGAAGCTAGGAGATGCCAGTGGCTGGTTTTGTGGCTGGATTGTGATAGAGAAGGAGAGAACATTGCATTTGAGGTCATAGACGTCTGCCGTGCTGCTAATCCTCATCTCAACATATGGCGAGCTCGTTTTTCTGCTTTGATTGAAAGGTATTATGTTTCATTCATGCCAGAAACCATTCAGCGAATGTGCTTTTCTATCTTTTATTTTTATCCTTAATGTATGTAAGAGCATTTCGTAGAAAGCTCCGATGAATTGGGATTTTCTGTTGAGAGTTTGTTTATGTGTGGTAGAGATATCCATGAAGCTGTACAGAGGTTGGTCCGTCCAAATCAGTTTTTTGCAGATGCAGTTGATGCCAGGCAGGTCTGTATTTTTCGACTATCCTAACTCCTAAATTGACATTTGTGCCTTTTTTGTAAGAAAATTTTAATTAAATGAATGGAGATGTAAAGTTTGGTCTGGCATATGCTGAAATAACTTTGTTTGCATGAAAGAAAGTTGTTCTCCAAATCTTGTCTGTGGACCTAGCCTAATGGCTGCATTTCAAATCTTCCGCTTATTGCATCCTAAAAATGTCTCAGCTCTATGCTGGATGGTAGAATTGGGACCTTCCATACATTGGGCTGCCAATTCCACCATGGTTACTTTCTTTTTGTTGAGCATTATTGAGCAGTTAACATAGTAGTGGATGGCAGGAAATTGATCTCAGAATTGGTGCCTCTTTCACTCGGTTTCAAACTATGCTATTGAGAGATGCCTTCCTGCTTCCTTTTTCTGACGATCAGAGAAAGCTTATCTTAAGCTATGGACCTTGCCAGGTTAGCTTATTTTATTATATGTGGCACTTTACAGTGGTGTTTTGTTTAGACTCCAATTCCAAGCATCTGAATAGAATTGTTAGATACTCATGTTCCTGATTAACTTTGGCCATTACAGTTTCCAACTCTTGGTTTTGTTGTTGAGAGGTACTGGGAAATACAAGCACATGAGCCAGAAGAATATTGGACCATAAATTGCTCCCATACTTTAGAGGATGGTACAGCAACATTCAATTGGGCGTATGTATTGCAACTGTTATCTTGATCCATCTAAAAGAGTCCTTCTGTCCATGTATAAAGATAAATTGTCGATGCTTCCTGAAATATTCTTTCACAGGCGGGGGCATTTGTTTGATTACACATCAGCTGTGATAATATATGAACTGTGTGTGGATGAACCCACAGCAACAGTAAGTGTTCCCTATTTGTTTTCTATCTGTGATTATAATCTGCTATTTTAGTAGACACCTTTATATTGATTTCTGTATATATTAATGTTTGTAATTCTAAGTGTTCGCTAACAATAGTTTACATACTTACAGGTTACAAAAGTTACTCAACAAGAGCGGCGCAAGTATCCTCCTCATCCATTAAGTACAATTGAATTACAGAAACGTGCCTCCCATTATTTTCGCATGAGTTCCGAACAAACTATGAAGGTGAGCCAAGTATAGTTGTTTGTGGCATGGTGCAACAATCTTTTGGTAGACTTTTGGTCTTTTTTGATTGTGAATATCAATTTTATATTTTTTGTTTTACCTGTTACCCAATAAGAAGACAACAGAGAGCAAATTACACCTCATTCCTCATTGATGCCACACATTTCAAGTGTTTGAAAAACTCAAAATAAACATCAACGTAACTCATAGGAGATGACTTTTGCACTTCCAAAAAAAATAAATTTGTATCCCATTTTCTTTATATTTCCTCTCAATAATAATCACAGAACATAGCTGCGTTTTTGAAGATATTGTATATTTGGTGCTTTTAAGGGTGGCGTAATCATCCAAAAATATAGTTTGGTTTTTTTACAAACTGTCTTTTTTCGAAAAAAGGTAGTGATTTTTCATGTTAGGGCTATATTTTGACTTCTCTTTCCTCTGATGCATGTTGGCCTTGCATTTCTAGGTTAGTTATGTGATCTCTCTCTCTCTTAGGCCTGGAAAAATCAATTGTATCCTTTATTGAATCTCAACTCCGATCTTGATTCTTGAGTGCTGAATCGCTGATGCAATTTTGCACCTTGATTGTGGTATTTCATTCTATTTAGAAAACAAATTTGCAAAACATGATGGCAAAATATTATGAAACCGTTTTGATTTTACCTTTACTTTCTGTAGGTTTACTACCATATTTTTGGGAAATTAAGTTCATACATTTGCCATATATTTGGGTTGATGTTCATACTTTTAACATGTATGCTATGACTCGGCTCTCAGTGTTGCTGCAGAATTGTGACGGTTTTATTAGCAACTATAAGAATATATCCTATTTGCGTTTTTCTATCCTCCTTGCTTATATGTGAAAGTAAGTTTTGTAAGGTGAATTGATGGGTCTTTTCTCTTTCAGTATTTCTATTCTATTATGCTCGTAGCATTCTACAGTAATCATACTAAAGAAGTATCTAATGGAATGCAAATAGGGGTGGATTTCATTGCTTGTGAACTTCAAAAGCAACAAGAAATTTCATGCTTGTGAGAGTCACTTCAAATTAAATGCATTTTAAACAAAGCAATTATGCTGTTTCTATCAAAATGATTATTCTCTACCCCCTTTTTGTTGTTAGGATATTTAGACACTTGGGAGTTGGTTAAGATCTGTAATGTCCCTTTCCAAATAAGAGCTCCAGAGAGGAGGGCTTAGTAGTGTAAACAGCCCCGTTAGACTATAGCCAGGGCCGTACAGGGGTAAACAAGGTTATTAGAGGTCACTTCAGCCGAGGGTGTTATAATACGAAAGTGACATTGAGCTAAAAGTGACTAAAAGTGCTTTTAAGCCAAATTGAGCCAAAAATAGAGCAGGTGAGCTAAAAATAGGTCAACAACGAATTAGGGTTTCGGGCAGCTATAAGAAAAGGTAAAGTGACCTAATTCATCATTATGAAGATTTGACTTGACAATTGAGGAGAGAGGCGCATCTCAAGTTCAGGCGAACCCAGAGCTTTGTTGATTCCAGGAGGAAGACACCCAGACGCTGATTTCGGTGTTGAGAGAGACACCCTAGTCAATGGGGAGATCATCTAGATCTTCCATCGTACTTCAACAACAATTATCCAGTTTGCAACAGTGAGGGTGCACTTGTCTTGGTAGAGGGCGCAACTACTGAGCATCAGATTGTTTCGACTTGTCTCAGTCAAGGATAATCCAGTGATCTCCCTTTGACCCAGTTGAGAGGAGGGCAAGATGCTTCTATGCCTGGTTTCTCATCAGATTCCGACAAAGAAATCATCTTGGACACATTACTCAACCATTGAGGATGCGACAGTTGGGGAGGACGCATTTGGGATTCCTGAGAGATCATCAGGTCAAATCTAGGGAAATCCTTCCGACCCATTTCAGAGGAGCCTAGGGTGCTTAGTTTGAGACCCTTATCAGCCAATTCCGATGGAGGAATCACTAGGGCGCAATTTCCAGTAGCAGTTAAGGCGCATTTCTCAAGGGGGATCCATCTGGGGTCCAAACACATCAACAGAGGGCCGATTGTTAGGCTGTTAGTCACCAGGACTGTGTGAGAGGGCAAGGCGCATTGTTTGAGATAGTCTCTAGTCAGATCCGAGGTGTGTAGGCACCAGTGCGCACAATCCAGTCCCGCAACAATTGTCGTGTGAGTTGCCATAACGCGTAGCAGATCATCCAGCTCATACCCTATCCTACAACAGTCTTCTATCATCCGGGTATCATCTTTCTAGTTTACGTCTTTATTGTATTCCGACTAAGATCCACTTAGATTTGATCTAGCCGAGTGATTCTTTGTTTTTAGTCGCATACAACATTGTAACCAACAAAAAACTCATAATATATGATTTACAGTCTTTTGTGTCATTTTCTATCTGTATGCTTATTCATATGCTGTAAACAACTTATTTATCTACACACACATGCAAAAACACCAAGCATGTTAAAACCCGCAGCTTAAACGCATCCAGAAACCCCCAGTGTATCAGATAAGATAGTAGACACAACAAATTAGCAACTTTTCCTAGACTGGCTGGATCTGGGATATTACAGGTGTATCGGATCAGACAATAGACACAACAGATTAACAACTTTTCCTATACTAGCCATATCTGGGATATTACAGTGGTATCAGGGCTTTAGTCCTGCCAGCCTATGACTAAAGATGATGAGTTCAGCAGGTGAACCAGAGGGTCGTGAGCACGTAGGTGATGAGTACGTCAAAATAGATGCAGGGAGAGGAGACCTAGATCAGATTTTCCCCCCTTTGCTCCCAGTTTAGAGGAAGAGGAAGAGGCGCACAGGGAAGTAGAGAGAAGGGTAGAGCATGAGGCAGAGATTGAGGCAGAGAGGATGATGGGAGGAGGTTATTAGAGGCCAGAGGGAAGTGGCAAGGCACCCATAGACCCAGATGCAACTTTCATGTAGGTTATCAACAATCTGGTGGTCAGTCAGTAGGCCATGACTTAGTCCTTGGCACAAATGGCTGATAGGTTGGCTATAGTGAGCACATCGGGCACACAAGCCCCACATGTAGTGCAGGGAAACTCACGGGCAGGCAGTAGACCCCATTCACCTACTCGCACATACACTTCTTCGAGTAGGATTCTCAGGCCATTGTTCCCTAGTTTCTAGAGGGCACCCCCAACAACAACACAACAACTGATAACACAGAGGCAACCCACTCAGGCAGAGGACATTGCAGAGTACCGGAGGGAGTATGCAACATTGGGCCGTGACTTCCATTGGGACATGAACCTGGTCAAGTACCGTGGACTCAGACTCAGGAATCGCCCCAGAGAGCCTCAGAGAGGAGGACAACAACAACAACAAGGGCATAACATGGATTTCATCTGGAAAGTTGGTAAACTCACCATACCTTCTTTTGACGGATCGTCCAAATGCATTGCTAGAGCTTGGGTACAGAATCTAGACATGTACTACAAGCTCAACCAGATGACCGAGACAAAGGCTATCAATTTCGCTACCCTACACTTGGAGGGTGAGGCACACAAGTGGTGGCATCATGGACTGGTGACGTTGGGTCACAGTCACATCACTTCCTATAGGGAGTTCACAGAGAGACTCGTGGATAGGTTTGACAGGAGGGATCCAGAGATCCATTTCAGGGATCTAGCCCAGTTGAGGCAAACTAGCACAACGAAGGCATTCATCACAGAGTTTCAGTGGGTAGCAGTGGCAGTGACAGATATCTCAGAGCCCAAGTTGATTATGTTTTTCATAGAGGGGCTCACAGAACCCTTGAGAGGATGGGTGAAGGCATACAAGCCTCACACCTTGTAGGATGCCATCTTACGCACTTGAGATCTAGCAGACTCAACGTCGAATACTAAACTCTTCTCCAAACCCTTCATACCATAGAGGGACCGAGACAGGAAGCCATTCCAGAGGGAGTGAAAGGGAAAGGAGAAGTTGGATGATGAGAAGAGGCGAGAGCTTATGAGGAAGAAGCTTTGCTTCACCTGCAAGGACCCTTGGGTCCCAGGCCATAGGTGCATGGGCAAGGGAGAGATACATTATATTGGGGTGGCAACAGACAGTGTGGATAGTGAGGAGGAGGAGCAGAATAATGGTTCTACTAGCTCAAAGGGAGCCATCACAGGCGGAGGAGCAGCCTCCCCGGAGACCATCGACACCGGCAGGGACCCAACCATTGGTAGTGCCACAACCTCGTGAGAAGGCTAACATATGGGCATCGACAAAGGGAGGAGTCATAGCGACCCTTTCTGGTGTTCCCAGGTATGACACCCTTCGGATTAGAGGGACTATTCAGGGACAGCGGGCACTTTCCTTGATAGATGGTGGGGCCACCCACAACTTCATTGATGCTTCATTATTGTCGAGGCGGGCACTTCAGACAGAGGAGTTTGAGGGGTTTGACGTTGCAGTAGCAGATGGCCACACAGTGGAGTGTCTAGATAGAATCCCAAACTTGGAGATTAAGCTAGGTAACTACACCGTGAGAGACACATTTTATGTAGTTGACCTATCTGACATAGATGTGGTGTTGGGAGTCTAGTGGTTGATCACCTTGGGAAAGATCACCACCAACTACCAAACCCTGGAGATGAGGTTCAAAGACTGTGAGGGGAAGAGGATTGTGCCGAGGGGCATGTCGACAGGGGCACCCAGGACAGTTTCGGCCAAGAGGATGGAGAGGATCTTCAGGCATGGGGAGGTAGCGTATGCTGCAAAGTGCTTGATCACTACATAGAGGGATTCAGATGGTTAACAGTAGTATCAGACAGAGATCAGGACCTTGTTGGGATGACATCAACAGGTTTTTGGTTTGATTCCACCAGGGAGACCACTTGACAGGGGGTTTGAGCACACCATTGAGTTGGAGGGGGCTAAACCCATGATCAAACACCCTATCGTCATCCTCGAAGGTTCAAGGATAAGATAGAGAAAGCAATTAAGGAATTGCTAGTGATGGGACACATCAGACCTAGCAGCAGTCCGTTCGCTTCTTCAGTTGTCTTAGTTATGAAGAAGGATGGTACCATGAGGATGTGTATCGACTACCGGGCCTTGAAGAAGAAAACCATCAAGAACCGATATCCTATCCCTCGCATCAATGAGTTGATGGATGAACTGCATGGGGCAATTTTCTTCTCTAAGATTGATCTACGCTTCGTATATCATCAGATCAACATCCAAGTGCAGGACATATGGAAGACAACATTCCGATGCCACTTCGGTCTTTTTGAGTTTCTGGTTATGCCATTTGGGCTAACCAATGCACCAACTACATTTCAGTCTTGCATGAACCACATATTCAAGGATCAATTGAGGAAATCAATCTTGGTATTCTTCGACAACATCTTGGTTTACAGCAAGACATGGCAGGAACATATGAGGCACTTGGATGAGGTACTCAACATCATGGAGACACAGTCACTATACGCCAAAGAGTCCAAGTGTGAATTCAATATGACATAACTACTTTACTTGGGCCACATTATCAGTGCGCAGGGGCTATAGGTGCACCAGGAGAAGATCAAGGCCATTCTGGATTGGCCAACGCCCAGGAATGTGACAGAGTTGAGGAGCTTCTTTGGGCTATGCAACAATTACAGGCGGTTTGTCAGGGGTTTTTCTCAGTTGGGAGCACCACTTATAGATCTCACCAGAAAAGGGGCCTTCATCTAAATCGATGAGTTGCAGAAAGCCTTTGATCACATGAAGGAAGTCATGGGTACATGCCCAGTGTTAGCATTACCAGACTTCACTTGGCCGTTCATATTAGAGCGTGATGCATTCGGCGAGGGCATTGAGGCAATTTTGATGTAGGGAGGACAGCACATCGTGTTTGAGAGCAGTAAGCTTAGTCAACCCGAGAGGCTGTACTCTATTTATGACAAGGAAATGCTGGCGATCATGCACGCCTTGACCAAGTTCAGACAATATTTGGTGGGTAGCAAGTTCGTAGTCAAAACAGATCATAACAACTTAAATTATTTCCTTGAGCAGAAGGATCTCAGTGAGCGCCAACATAAATGGGTGACGAAGGTGCAGGCCTTCGATTTTGACATAGAGTATGTCAAGGGGAAGAAGAACATTGTGGTCGATGCACTGTCTAGGAGACATGCGGCATGTTCTTTGATGGAGGTTTCAGCGGATTGGAAATCCCATTTGTTGGTGGAATATTCCAAGAACAAGTTCGCTTGTGCGGTTTTGGATGGGCAGGTTCAGGATGACAGGTACAAGGTCATTGACGACATCATATTCTACAAGGACAAAGTCTACTTAGTGCCAGGTTCAGGGTTCAAGAAGAAGATCTTAGCAGCAGTTCATGATTTGCCACTGGCAAGCCATCAGGGTTTTTTTAAAACCTACAGGCAGATTAAAGAGAGGTTCTCATGGAAGGGCCTCAAGCAGGAAGTTATGAGGTACATCAGTGAGTGTGTGACTTGTCAACATAACAAGTTAGAGCATACACTTCCAGGTGATCTTGGTTGCTGCGACAAATTGTTAATAGTGAAACTGCAAATGTCTATGGTTCAAGTAAAATGCTAAAGATGGAATGAACTTCATGCTTAAGCCTAGTTTAATGAAAAATCAACAGCAGCGAGGCATCTTCGACAAGCATTTTTGCAGTCTAGCTGAAAACACAGTGGTGTGTATTATGTGTCACCTATGTACTTTTTTTGGGGGAATACTGCTTATAGAAACTTATGGCTGCCACTTGGTTAAGCTGCCATGCTACAAGGGCGTATCTATGCGATCAAAATCACCCAGGACTTGCACCTGGTCTCATCCGTACCCACTTGGGGGATTTTACACCTTGGTTTTCATGTTAATACAAGCCCGATCACTTTTCTGCTTGCTGCAACCACACTCCTGTGGATTAGTTTCTTTTCGTATGATTTCTGTGAAAATTTTCAGCTACAACTAAAACAAATTTATTTTGGACTATATCACTGCATCATCACTCTCCTATGCGATTGATCCTCATTTTTGAAGATTTATTTGGCACAAGGAGAGATTTATATATGCATATATGAATTGTGCTCTCTCTCTCTCTCCCTTACGAATTGATATGTTGATCTTTGTCATCATGACGCTTAGTTCAGGCCCTTGAATTGATGATCACGGGCTTGCACTGATTCTTTCTCCATGCATATATTAATATGTTAGTATTGATTATGTTCCATCAGGGTACAATACCTTACAGTGGGTTACCAATGACCATCTGGGGCTCAACAACATTACTAAATATATAGTCATCTCTGTACTTTGACGATTCTTATTATAAACTAGCCATTATTGCAATGAATTTGAGGCCAAACTGTGATATTTTGCTTTTCATGATTGGCAGATAGCAGAGGCGCTATACCAGTCAGGTTTTATCAGTTACCCTCGTACTGAAACTGATAACTTCTCAGAAAATACGGATTTACAGGTTATGTTTGCACTTACTCCAGTAGCAGAGATGGATTTATATTACGTTTTAATCTTTGCCTTTTATTTTAATGCTATTAAGCGCTTGCATTGAATTTGGATTTCTTTCTGGGTAAATCTTCTTAACTGTAATGCAAAAAAGTAGGGCAATCCATGAAATTTGTTGTAGTAAACCGCGTCGAAGAATTTTCTTAATAACAAGTTTGCATTCTAGGCATATTATGGTGGAACAGTCCTGTAACCTGTTATGGTGCTGCATAAGAATTCAATGAAAAAAACAGGAATGGTATTTATTGCCCATTAAATGGAAGTCCTCTCCATTAGTAATGGCAGCCTTACTTCACAATATTCAACTGCTGTACTCGATGTTAAATAACAGCAAGACATTACATTATATTGCAAGCATCCAATACAATAATAGCAGCTGTACTATGCACATATGATGACAGCAATATCACACATTAAATGACAGCCACATATTTCATTAATTGTGAGCTGTACCATTCTGTAAGTGCAGGCCATACCTTCATTAAATGTAGCCTGTACTTGTAATTGCTAGCTATACTACAAAAGTTAGAAGAGGCTGACCTGCACCAAGTGCAAGCAACCACCTTGCAACTATTACTGGACTGACCTAGAAAATTCTGCATATAAAGTAAAGGCATCCTTTTTTTGTCACTAATAAAGTGGCATTATCTGTAATGTACCGTATGTATAATTATTATATAATAAATATAAAGTTTTAACAGTATGTTGGAGTATGTAAACCTGACTTATTGGGCTTTTGGATCACTTTGGTGGTTACTTGGGTGAGCTTGTTGTCCTGCGATTGAGGGTTTAGTAGTAACTAACTAATCACACTAAACTTATATAAATTGGAGGTGTTAGGCTCATTTGTACAACATTGAAGAACATCACTTATGAATCGAGCTTCTTATTGGAGAATGATTTTTCCCTTTAAGGTTTTTGATGCAAACCCCCTACCCCAGTGGGGTCTGCGACCTCCCGGTCACTGGATCGTCCTCTAACTCCGAGCTGGAACAGCTCTTTCGGGTCCTCACTGGAATCCTGTAAATCAGATCCACAGGTCCTCTTGTTTAGAACTCGCCAGTGAAGACTCTAGCATCAAGCGCAAGCTCCCCCTTCATGTGATCGTCCTTATGACCACAACCTTACGCATAAGGCGTGTTTCACATTTCGCGATTCAGGATTTCTCGAGGGAGAAATCCTTGTCTCTTCAACCACCGAACGCCAAATAGAGGTTAACGGTGATTAGCCTGTGCTTAAATCTCGGTCCATGTGACCGTTCGCCGTGACCTCGCGCTAAACCAAAAAATGCTTTTCGTAGATCGGGACTTCTGCAGTCAAGCGTCTCGTTCCTTTGCAACTTGAATCCCCGAATCCTGATTGGGGGCTTAAGGTTCTCAGCTCTTACCTCACGTGACCACGCCCCGTGACCACACGTCTACACCAAAAGGGCTATCGGAGTTTGCGGTTCGGCAAACCCGCGAACATGCTCTCCTACCTCTCAACTCCCGAAGTTCCAAACTCTGAAAGGACCCCACGTTCTTTTAACGCCTCCCTTAGTGGATCACCATATGACCCGGTCCCGTGACCCAGGGTCAAACCTTGGGTGCGTCGGGGTTTCGCACTTCGGGGTTTCGCAACTTGCGAGACCAAAGGTCCTGCACCTTTAGTTCCCCGAACGCTGAAACTCTGAAATCCTTTCGCACTGGATCGATGGTTTCTGCTGCCCCTTGACCAACAGTCAGGATCCTCCGTCTTATTCTTCCTGAGGGACGGTCTGGATGATTTCGCGGATTTCCTTCTCGCGAATCCTCCGCTCTTCTCCTCGTGAGTCCCCCGGTCGATCAGATCTTGTCGCCACCTGTCCTCTCCACGATGGACGGTCTTGATTCTTTCGGTGATTCTCCCAAACACCGACTACTCACCACGTGTCCCAACTCTCGATCTCTTCCCTACTTGATGGGTGTCTTCCGTGAAATCGGACGGTCGTCGGGATTTCGCAACACGTGAGTCCAAAGGAACTTCACCCTTGTTCCTCCAGACGTTGAATGCCGAAATCCTCCTTTGGGCACAAGGCGCTAAGGTTCGTGTTGCTTCCACAGATCTGACGGCTATCGGAAGATCGACACTTACTCTCGAAGTATTTCCACCGTCCGTTCAACTCTCGCCGTTCTTCTAGATCCGACGACTATCGGCTCTCTACGTTCAGATCTGACGGTTATTGTGGTCTCCCCCCTGAGCTTCTGCGACTTTTCTTCCCAGACTTAGGAAATCTTCTAAGTGTCAAGAACTAAGTCTTCAGTCCTTCTTCAACTGGATCTCTGTGAACGAAAACACACTCCCTCCTGAGCTTCTTCTCCTTAAAGATTCGAACTCCTACGCACACCTTGCGTTCGAGGATTTCGAATAACTCAGATTCGAAGGGATTTTCTTGAAAAGAAAATACCCCACGCCCTTCTGGCGTTCTTCTTTGTTGTTTCTACGAACTTAGTTGGCTCTAAGTTCTGTGCACTCCTTGCACCTGGAATATCAAGCCTCCTTGTTCTCCTCTGAACCTCCCTCTCTGAATCGTTCCGAGATCCAGTTAACGCACACCTTGCATACATGGTTCGGTAGAAAACAACTGAAACTTATCCAGTTTCGTTATAGAATCATACAGTCATTTTCTCCACTATCAACAGGAAATGAAAAATGAAAATATGAACATCACAAAGAATACAACACACTTTTCTTTAAACAGTAAATGAACACAGATATATGGCAATCTCCTGTTTGTTCTATTCATTTCTAAAAAACGAAAATTACATGGTGTTCCTGCTATTCTGTTCTACTTTGTTCTATCCTACGCTATCCATCCTGATCTACTCTTACAATGAAAATTGAAACTTTTTAAGGACTGGCTCCCAGAGCTCTCTCGTCCTGTTCCTGAAATCTATCAAATCAGACTTAAAACTATTACCTACTCAGTCCTATTATTATAACTGCTAATTACTATCAGATAGAGTCAACACTCCATGTCTGCGATTTCTTACAGTCCTTAGAGACTTTAGAAACAATTTACAATTTTAAAATTTGCTCAACAAAATATCTCAACAACCCAAATAAATTCCAAGTTAATGCTCGATTTTAATTTCTGGCTTTGTTGAAATGTCATTCTTCTCTCCTCCACATGTGCGTCGATGATTGTGAAGGCGATGCTCTTGCATCAGTTTTCCACTATAATCTTTGTGTTCCTGTGATGGTGTGTACTGGGCTATTTACTTCTCTTTGTTAAGTTAGTGATGCTTGGGTTTATACCTATGTTATGGTGAAATCATGCTTGATGATGACTAGTCCAATACTGTATGATTCTCACATCGTATCAGAGTGCACGGTTGCATAGGAATAAAATAATGCCCCGTGAATCTATGATAGTGATTGCAGTGAAATACGAGTCTTGGCACATTTTTAGGGCATATCTAAATCATCTTCTATTTGGGAGAATCTTGTGGAGGTTGTGGTTGGAATGGTGACTCCCAATGTGTTGAACCAACCCGGTTCACTTATAGAAATATCCAATGTAAAAATGACAAATAAGTTAAAATCCATATAGGACAAGTAATAAATAATTGAATATGATATGCTGAATGATTACAAATGAGGGCCCTGTATATATACCTAGGCGGGAATGCCCTTTCATTATAGTCATGTCCTTTGAGACATATCCTCTCATTGTTATTAATTATTATTTAACGATATTTATCTTTATATTTATATTTGTTACATTGCCTTCCCCTTTTGAAATGCCTTGTCCTCAAAGCATATTTGTTGAAGAGTTTGACGTCTTTTTCTTTGGCTTGTATTGTCTTCGCATCCTTCTCTGTTCTTGGAGCTGTCATAGTTGATGATATGAGATGATATGAACCTCTGAGTGTTGAGCAAAATTGCAATATCTTAGATCCGGCTAGTCTAGGAAATGCTGCTAATCTGCTGTCTGATCTGATACACTGGGGGTTTCTAGATGCATTTAAGCTGCGGGTTTTAACATGCTTGGTGTTTTTCGCATGTGTGTGTAGATAAATAAGTGTTTACAACATATGAATAAGCATACAGATAGTAAATGACACAAAATATTGCAAATCATATATTATGATATTTTTGCGGTTTACAATGCCGTATGCGGCTGAGTAAAATAAATCTCTCGGCTAGATTAGTGACAAAAGGATCTTAGCCAGAATACAATAAGCAAACTAAAACAATAATACCCGGTAATAGAAGAATGCTGTTGGATCAATGGATGAGTTGTAAGATCTGCTGCAAGCTACAACAACTCATACGACAACTACTGCAAGACTGGAAAGTTCACTCTGGTGGCTAAACTCCTCAGATCTGCCTGGAAATTGTCTCAATCAGTGCGCCCCTCTCTCTCACTAAGTCCTGGTGACTAATGGACTGACAATCGACCCTCTGCTGATATGTCTGGACCTCGGATGGATCCTCCTGGGGAAATGCCCCCCTTTTGCTGTTGGAAACTGTGCCCTAGTGATTCCCCCGTCGGAATCAGCTGATAAGGGTCTCAAACTGAGCGCCCTAGGCTCCTCTGAAATGGGTCGGAAGGATTTCCCTGGATCTGATCTGATGATCTCTTGGGAATCCCAAACGTGTCCTCCCCAACTGCCGCACCCTCAATGGCTGAGAAATGCGCCCAAGATGATTTCTCCGTCGGAATCTGACGAGAAATCAGGCAATAGAAGCGTCCTGCCCTCCTCTCAACTATGTTAGAGGGGAATCCTTGGATTCTCCCTGGCTGGGACAAGTCGACTCAATTGATGCTCAGAAGCTGCGCTCTCTCACTGGACAAGTGCGCCCTCACTACTGCAACTGGATAACTGTTGCTGAAGTACAATTGAAGATCTGGATGATCTTCCCAGTGACTAGGGTGTGTCTCTCAACACCGAAATCAACCTCTGGGTGTCTTCCTCCTGGAATTTGAATGACAGGGTGCCCTAGTAAGCCTGTGTCTGTAGGTTTTGGTTTGCCACTGGGGGGGATTTCTGAAAATCCATCGTCCGCTCCCATCACAACACCCTTTTTCATCTTGTTTCCCGCTCACCTATCCCATTCCACTTCTCCGGGCATTGGGTTGACCTATTTTCAGGATTGCACCTTATCTCGTGGGAAGAAGGGGCTAAAGGCCCAGAAGGTAAAAGCAAGCTGGTAAAAGATAAAAGCCTAAGAATAAAACCTCGAGATGCTTCGCCTAGGGATCCCCAAGAAAGCAATAAAAGGCTTCTCAGCAAGAAGCAAGAGGGACCCAAAAAAATAATAAAACAATACCTGATCAGAGGATAGGGGGTCTCATCATGAGCCAGCCTATTAGGTCCATGGGTACCTAGCAGTATGACATTACCACCAGTTGGTTACCACGCCAGGGTAGTGACTCCTGGTTGCATGGCCAAGGGAAAGGGGGTCCCATCACGAGCCAACCTTCTCATTTCTGTGAAAGTACTTGTGGGTAACGCTGTCACCACTGGTCACCACGCCAGGGCAGTGTCCCCTGATTATGTAATGTCCCCATTTTGGGACATTATAACATTACAACATTTTAGAGTGTTATGCCTACCCGAGTAGCCAGATAGGGGTGACAGAGAGTTCGGGAGATATTGAGGGGTTTATTTGGGCCCGACTTGCATCGATCATCATCAAGATCCATTATGCATAGCTAGGCTTTGGTTTCGTTGCATTCCGACGATTTTCGTAATTTTGAGTTATTATGGGTCATATCTTAATTAAATTCACTAAGAAGGTCATAATGGGCATATTACTTGGAGAAACCTCTTAGTGTAATAGCTCAACGGAATCGGGAGGGAGAGCACTACAGGATAAGATGATGAGAAGTGACTTTTAGTGGCCGGAGAAGCCATCAGGATGGATAAATCACTTTTTAGAGGTAAAATGGTTAATTAATTAATTAATTAAGTGATTTAATCAAGGAATAATAAAATAAAGTAAAAGTCTCTTGGAGGGAAAAGATCAACAACGAATTAGGGTTTCGGGAAGCTATAAAGGAAGGGTAAAGCAACCTAATTCATTATGCATTGTTATGATTTGATGTTGAGAGTTCCCAGAGGAGGAGGAGAGCCGACCTTACTGTTTTGTGGATTTCTGGAGGAAACCACCACCATTGATCGGTTTCGGTGTTGAGAGACACACCCTAGCCCATCGGAAATACCATCCAGGTATTTCACCGTAGTTTTCAGGAGTATCCATTGCAGAGTGCACAGCTTAGCCAGTGAGGGCACAAGTCAGTTTGAGGGTTTGGAGAGTTGCACGAGATTTGTATCCAGATTGCAGTTTCCTTCCAACCCATTTGAGATCCAGCCAGGGCGCTTCTATTGAGCCATCTATCGTCAGATTCTGACGGTGGAATCTTGCAGATCGATTCATTCAGCCATTTAGGGCGCAACTCTTCCGGACAGACATTTGGTGTTGCATGCAGAGTATCAGAGCAGATCCGGACAAATCCTTCTGACCCATTTCCTTATTTGGCGAGATGATCGTTTTGAGCCATATAGCAGCAGATTCCGTTGGTGGAATCCTTTGGGGCGCATCCAGTGCTCCAGGAGGTGCGCAAACCCCCAGGGGTCCAGATCCAGTGCCTCAGAGATCAAATTCGAGATCCAACACTCACCCATTTCAGTCTAGAGGCCAGGGCACTTCTTTTGGAGCAGTTTCCAGCGTATTCCGACGGTCTGAACTTTCGGACGGGTTTTCCAGCTGGTAGCGGTTACCGTACTTCGTCGGAAATCGCATATTTTTGCTGATCTATCCGTGCATGCATCCGATCTGCTATCATCTTCTAATCACAGGTATTTTTATGTTATTTGATTGTATTCCAATACTGATCCATGAGATCTGGCTGATGTTTATATTCTATATTTCCAGTAGGCTATTGTATTTCCATGCTTGAACCGTATAATACATGATATTGGGCTCCATGCATAACACTACATGCAATAACCCACATAACACTAATCCGTAATCCGTATAATTCTTGTAGTGTTATTACTAATCCATGTTGATGTAGATGATGATGATGCCATTCCAGCTCC
>ML783558.1:978761-998195 GCA_009831015.1 Picea engelmannii | reverse complement strand
AGACAAGATGTACCCTGGAAGGTCATCCTAATGGCCAGACTAGGGGAATGGGATGGATGAGCGGGATATAAGATGAAAAAGTGATAAGATGGTGGGGGCGGACGATGGCTCTGCAAACCCCCCTTGGTGGCTAACCAAAACCCATGAATACCAACTTGCTAAGTTACCCCATCAATCACCCCAACAGTGGTCAAGTGGATTAGTGTAAGATCCAAGCAGTCATCTGAAATGAAAGGAACCTAATGCATATATAAGAAGGTTATAATGATCAAATATGACACATACCATGATACCTCGGACCAATTACCTCATGGAGCAAGAGTCCTCTCTGATGCAAGCCCAAGTCGGTAGTGATGGAGGCTGGTACTGCTGACAGGAAAAGTCTGGCTGAGGAGAAGAAAGATGGGCCCTCAAGGGCCAAGCTCAAGTCGATCCGCTCTCGTACTCCATGTCTGGGATCATGTGGGCCTCGAGACATGATCTCCTAGTTATCCCTAGATATTGGGGATAACAGGTCCCAAAAATTTGAAACTTGTTGAAACTGACCCAAACTTTCCACAAATGCTCGACATGATTGGGCGAGCACCACCATATGTCTACTGCTAAAATAGACACTGCTAAAAATAGAAAGTCCTCGCATGTTCATGATATTATACTCATTGAATTCGATTTTCCGCGAGGAATCCAAATCAACAATCAGAATCGACATGCGAGCCTTGGCGCTCAACCTGCTAAAAATAGAAAGTTGTTCGAATGCCCTTGACTTTATACTCATTGATCTCGTCTTCCTGCAATGGATCCGAATATGCAATCATTATCGACATGCGAGCCCTGGTGCTCAACCTGCTAAAAATAACAATCTGGGCCACATCTTCTTGGAAAAGGTCCAAAAAACTCTGGATGTTTTAAGGATCAATACTACGCTCTTAGAACCGCACGGGTGTAGACAGATTGGCAAGTGCCGTGTAAATGGAAGGAAATTTGTAAAATGAAGTCTCATGTTCGATTCTCACCTGGATTTACTCGTGTGCCATTCTTGCGGGCTGGGTGGTTGCTCCTGGGGTTATAGTGGCAGCCGACGGGGATTGACCCCGTGTCACGCGAGTACGAGAACTGCCAGTTGCCGATTCCCCAAGTACATTAAAAAAAATAAAAAAATATTGTGCTCTCAGAATATGAATCTGGGGCCTAGAGCAAAACCTGCTAAAAATAGAAATTTTCTGCATGTTGCCTGGAAAAGTGTCATCATGCCTAGAATCATGCAAGGATGCATATATATGGAAACTGTAATGTCCCCCACCTCTTGATGAAGAGGGTTGGAGAGACTCAGTAGTCTAGTCATCCCCACTAGCTTATAGTCTCATGCTCAATGGGGAGAAGTCAGCTAAAAACCATCAGCTAAACTCAACATTATAATATTAAGTTGACTTGGAAAAGAAAAGGTAACTCAATGAAAGAATAGAACACGTGAGAGTAAGCTAGGAGTTAACCCTAGGGGTTAACTAATTCAACAAAGAAACAGTTTGGAGGTATAAAGGAAAGGCAAGGGCGCACCTCTCACTCACTTTTGGATTATTATTGCATTTTGCTTTTGGGCTCTAGAGCACAACAATTTTGAGGGTTTTGAGAATACAAACCCTAGAGGACAACTCAGTGGTGAAATATCCCACCTCACTTGTTCCAAGCTTGGTCTCGGGGATGCAATACTCCACCCACACCATTCTACATCAGCTACAGGTACCATCATCCATCTAGGGCAGCAACAGGGCGTAACTTGGAGGGTTTCCAGCAAGGGGGCGCACCATTGAGTGAAGGAAGTTTCGATCCAAGAGTTTGAGAAGGCTTTTGGACATTTGAATTTTGGACACTTGGGGTTTTCTCTGCAGGGCCTTGATCATCATCTCAAGTGCATTTTGAGAGAGTTATACTTGCCATTTGATTTCCTGAAGCATTGACAAGAGTTGGAGAGAAGGAGGGCGCTATTGGAAAGTAGATCTACTCAGTTTGGAAGGGAAAAACTTCATATCTCAGCCAGAGACTTCACCAAGGGGTTCACCTTGCCTTGATCTATCATTCTTGAGAGTTTCAGAGTATTTGGAGGCATCCATCAACAAGGTCGAATTATTGGGTCTTGGCAGTCTTCAGGAGGGCGCAATTTAGTTTGGAGTTTCAGCATTTGGAGGAGCAAATCTTGGTATTTTAGCTTGAGACTTCAGGAGGGGGTTTACCTTGCCCCGATCTACCATTCCACAGAGTTTTGTGGCATTTGAGGGCTTCTAGCAGCAGGGCCGAAATATTGGGTCTTCACAGCTATCCAGGAGGGTGTAACTTCAGCTAGGGGGGTTTGGACTTGACCCTGGAGGGAAAGAAGTTAATCTTGTATTGTTCTTCAACTTGTATCCAGCCTTTGGAGGCTTGTATCTTCATATCTTGAGCATTTTGTAGCAACTCATATTCCAGCTAGAGGATCTATCTGATATTATTCCAGATCTGCAGTCTTATTGTATCAGGTTTCTCATATTATCTAAATAAAGGTCAGATCTACGTTGTTTGATTTGATATCTGGTGTTTCTTGCTATCTCTTGTATTTTTGTATGATGCATCTTCAGATCTATGTTCACATGCTTGATGACTGAATACGCAAACACTAAAACGCAACTCCAAGAGAAAACTTGCAAACACACATCTAAACAACAGTTAACAGAGAGCAGTTGGTGTTCCCAACGAAAAAATTGGCTTGGGAACATTACAGAAACTAAGTCAACTTCGACTCTAAACCAAGCAACCATGTATCGATCATGTACCTGCCTCGTGTGGGAACCAATCTCATGCTCAACATAAGTGCTAAACTATGGGAAAATCTCAGTATGCCAACCAAAATGCTGCATGTTGGCTCTTAACCCTCAAGATTTTCAAGGGTGAAAATTTGGGGGTTAATAGGTCCTTGGCTGGCTGGAAGAACATTTAGTCATTTCCTCTTAGCCACCACCACTCATCAAATGCAGAGTACCGCTGACCAACTCTTTTAATCTTCTGCCTCAAGCTTCACCAGAGCGTTGGTCAATTGTTACAACTACATCTTAGGATAGATTCTCGAATGTCCCTCTGCTCTCAAATTTGGGCTAATGATACCAGAGAAGGACATTCCTTCCTTCACAAAATGCAAAACACACTCTCCAGACGTCTATAGCCATGATGGATGGTAGTCTTCTCTTGAGGGGAGATACTGTGCAGGTGGGTCATCCTCTATGACACCTGGCATCCGAGTAACTCACTTTCAGAAGTTGAATTACTTGTAGATTGGTTCTTTCTGTTCCTTTGGTTTTCTCCTATAGGAACTCGACATGTGTTTGTGGAGACAACTGATGGAGCAAATTGATTTGCTACACCCTGTGTGATATTCTGAGATCTGTGGTTTGCATGGGTGTGCATGTGTGGGCAATAATTATTGTTCTCTATCAGCTGTAGGTAGCGATATAATGATTGGTGAAAGGACCCAAACGTGAAGCCAAATGTCTTGTTGTATGTCGTCTTATCCCTAACTGATTTGGCATGCCATCGTTGTATCCCTCACCTGTTTGAAATATTCTCCTTTGTGCCTTTTTATGAACACACGTCATCTTCCCAGTGGTTGAGTTCCTTTGAAAGTTTGGGAGGAGGCGCAAAATTTGAGTGATGTCATGCTGACATCGTTACGGTCCCATGAACACGTGGCAACTTCATATTGGTCCATGTCGGCACTTACGTGGCTTTGGGGTCAGTCTACGTGTAGCTGAGTTTGGTATGCTGAATGAAGTCCCCAGTGGGCCCTCTCTATATAGGTGGCGATCTCGGACTGGCTCTGATGATTGTCTTGTTGGCATGCCATGTGGTTGTTGATCATTCCAAGTGTCCTAGGTGGATTGCTGCGTCGACTCTAGGTGGCGCGGAGTGGGCGGATAGGTGTGTGCTTGGCGATGATCGGACATGTGGTTAGGAAAAATTGAAATAATGTTGTCGCCACCCAATGATAGTGCTTTAGCCTTTTGTGCTCTTGTTAGGCAACGCCATTCAACTCTCGACGCGTGGCTCCCGAAACCACCGTCGCACCCCTTGGGATTATTATCTCTCGTGCACTTTTACGATGCGACATTGATTTCCCACCGTAGATCTAGCTCGCTTGCAGTCGTTGGAGGTTTGGGTCACGCACTGTTGCTAGCGCTTGCTTCCTAAAGCCCACGTCCCGTGATATAACCTCTTTCCGAAGAGGGCTTAGGTCTTTTAGAAGCACAATTACCCCTGCTTTAGCTCCCGATAAGCACCCAAGTGCTTAAAACTTAGCCTTGGGCCCTTAGGGCATGATTTTTTTGTTGATTTCTCTAGGGCGCTTCAAAATCTGCTAGCTCTTTCGATCCAGGAGCTCTGTAAGCTCACCTTCATCCTCTATTTTTCCCAATTTTGACCTTATAATCTCGACCAACCTGCGTATTAATGATAGGATCAAATTTGGTACTAACAAAATGCAAAGGATCCAACTACTTGATGATATAATGCTTTAAATGATAAGTCCTTATTTAAGAGAGCATATATCATATTAATCCACTTATATGCATATTGTAATGTCCCTTTCCTAGTGATGATCTCTACAAAGAGCGACTTAGTAGTCTATATGTTCTCGTAGACTATAGTCGAGATAAAAAGGGGAATAACACCTCTAATTAATGTCATTTCGCCAAAGTCTAACCTGAAAGTGATATTAAGGAGGAAAAAGAGTGCTTAAGTGGCTTAATTGATCATTGAGGTGAAACTTAGGAAAAAGGTCACTTAAGTGATAAAGTGAACGTATAATTAGAACAAAAATGGGGTTAAATGACATTAGTGAACATTAAATCATAACTTAGGGGAAAATTCATTTAATTAAGTATGTGAACGTAGAATTAGACGAGAGGAGGTATAAAGAGAAGAAAGTCGACCTAATTCCTCATTATTGATGATTTGAGAATTAGAAACAGGTTCCAGAGAGAAGGAAGTCGACCTTCTATTGTTTTGTGGATTTCTGGAGGAAACCACCACCCGTGACAGGTTTCGGTGTTGAGAGACACGCCCTAGTTGTTAGAAGTACCATATACGTTCTTCATTGATCTTCATCTTCAATATATAACAACAGGTAGAGGCAGCGCAAGCAAGTGTGCACTTATCCAATGACAATGTGAGGGTTTGAGGTAGAGATTCAACATAAAGGGGTTGCTAGGCCCAACCAGGACAGAGAAGCTCAGATCCTTCCGACCCATTGGAGCGGAGGCCAAGACGCTTCCATTGGGATAGTTATCACAACATTCCGCTGGGTAAATCTCCAAAAGCGTGCCATCCAGCTGTGGAAGTGCGCAGAGTTTGAGGGAGTCCATTCGGGGTTCCGACAAATCAACAGAGGCCTAGTATTCCAGCCAACAGGAAGGGGAAGTGTGCTAGAGGATAGGGAAACCCATCTGGGACAGTTGTCAGGATGATCAGACGAGTATAGCCACTAGGGCGAGTTTTCCAGTCTTCAACATTAGTTGCCGTGGGTATTTTTGGTTGCATGGAGCAGATCCACCCATGCATGTAGTGGATCCACATTGCCGATCATAGATCCAATCATTCCTCTTTGATACGAGTATTTTCTTATTTGTTTTGCATTGTATTCCAGCTAAGATCATCTTTGTTCGATCTAGCCGAGGTTATTCTCTTTAGTTTCCGCATACTATGATGTAATTCCTGTTATTTCAATTAATTCAAGATAGTGAGTTGTTCCTTGTTCCAAAACAATTGCATGCATGAAATAAACACATAAACACCACAAAACCGCAGTCAGAAACCCTTTAAAATGCATCCAGAAACCCACACCGTATCAGATCTGCAGCCAGATCACCAACGTAGCAGCAAATATCCAGATCCAAGGGATTTGGGATATTTCACATATGATAATTAAAGACTATGTGGATTTAACTCAAACCTGATTTATTATACATGTAAGAGTAAATTTGAGATTTGCAAGATATTGATTATCATCCCAAGTTAATCATAAAGCCTTGAAGAAGCAAACTTAGGTTAAGCAATAATCTGGTGAGTGAAATATATAACTTGCAATGGATCCAAATTATGATTTAAGGAAAAATTTAACTCAAAGTTAAACACAAGAGATGCAAGCTTGAAGTTAAAACACAAATTGATCTTAGTGTATGAATACTTCAGAATAATTTTCCAATTTGTGCTTAAGTAGACAAGTCCAAAGTGTGATCTGGCTTGTCCAATTAGTAAATCTGATTTACGGAATTTAGATGCAAATCAACCCAAAAAAGTAGATAAGTGCTTTAATGAAACGTTTAGGGTTATATTACTAATTAGGAACTTAAAGATATTAAATGAAGAAACATCCTAACATGATTGAAACAAGTCTTGAAAAAGATTATCAATATGAAATAAAATGGACTTGAATCAATAGGTAAATCCAACTTATGTTCTATGAGGATTACTTTGGATTTATTTGAATTAATTAAATATGTTCCTTAAGTAAAAGATAAGCAGCTAATAATAACTCAAGGAAAATGCACGATTAGAATTTGAGATAAAGCTTAAAAGATTGCTTCTAAATTGTGAATGTTTATCAAGTCTATGTTAAGATCTTCTATGAATGAAATAGAACAAGGCTTGAGCTTATGTAAGTCTGATTTTTGTCTTTTATGGTAATTTCCAGATTTACATAAACATTGTAAATAGCCCAAAGAACAAAGATAAAACTTTAAATTACTAGATCTAGGGAAAAACTGCAATTAGGTTTTTTCAAGATGAGATCTTCAAAATAAAAACCCTAATTTAAATGAGTCTAGGAAATGAATATCCTTTGAAATGAAATCACTAGACTTAAAAAATGAAATCTAAACTAATGATATTCAATAGATTTTCTTTAGATTTCAAATAACAAGTAAAAGAAAAGGTTTTGAGTTTTTTGTATATATTGGTGGTTGATGGGAGAAGACAAGTGCCTAATCCTAGGGCTTATAGGGTCAAGAAGAACTTCTTCTAAATGACCTATTTTCTTAATGGATTAGAGTGAGGAGGCCAGGGCCAAAAGACTCAATAGTCTCTTCTCTATTTTAGATGAAAATAGAAACCAAGACCCTACAAGGAAGGGGTCCTAGAAGGATCACCTTCAACTGGCAAAATCAACTATAATCCAGTAACTGAAATTAATTACTTTGCTAGGGTTCCTAGAGGATAGATAAATCAAGGAATCAACAAACAACTACTAAACTAACGAAGGAAGATAGTGGGGGAGTTACCTTACATGCAAAATTCGTTCCAAGTGGTAGAGTTTACCCTTCAAATGGATTGATTTGCTAGCTTATGTAGAAGACTTGACATCCACATCCAATCTTGAAGCACAAAAATAAGAGCCAAGTGAGAAGAACTTGAACCAACACCAAATCGCCTCAATAGGAAGATTTTCAACAAATTTGTATTGTCAAATGCCAATCAACAACAACAAATTGTGTGAGGGGGAGCCTTTTTTTTAGAGAGAGGAGGATTCAACAACCCTCTTATTACAATAGTACTTTTCTTCTTAGATCTAACCTAGGAGATCATAAAAAAGACTTATCCTCCAACTAACTATGAGGACAAGGTAAAAAATGCATAAACTATCCAAGTAGTTGTGCCACACGTACAAGATTCTCCCAAGAGAGAGGACGTCCCACCCCAAAATACGAAGAATATGATTAAGGGGGCCAACGTTCCTCCAAAATGCATGGTAAACACCTCAACAACCTCCTCAAGACTAGATCGATCCACAAAATGACCCAACGACTATGAGGGAGGGAGAAATAGGTCACACTTGTGGCATGTGGGAGGCTCCAAGAGGGGATAACTCATCCAAAATAGCTCAAAACAATCATAAGTGAGGTATCCAAGGTGTAACCACCTCTCAAATCCATGCTAACTAGCTCCCCCAAGTCTAGAACGGTCAAAACAAGTCACACATGTCAAGTAGATGCTCCAACGATCTAATGATGCAATCTCCAAGGTAGATGGTTCCTCCAAAAGTGTGACACGTGCCTCCATAAGTGATGATATGCTTGAGCACTCTATGGAATATGATGTGGCATGATGTGACAAGCCCACATGCATGAAGAAATGTTCAAGAGGGAGCAAGGCATTTGATAGAGGGGCCCTCCATGGTCTAACTGCATAAAAATACCTAAAAGCCCCTCATGGGATGGCTTTACATGATTTGAAGTGTCAAATACATGTCATAAGACCCAAAAGTGCTAGGTAAATAATCACCTAGGCCAAAGTGTGACAAATACATAGGTAGATCCATGCTTAGGTGAAGGAAGTGTGCTATTTAGGTGTGACAATGTTGACAATACATTAGCACAAATTTTACATAATGGTAAAGTGAAAAAATATAGGGGTTTCCTAAGTCATGTGTTCTAATAGATCCACTCCAAGACCCCCGTGCACCCCCCTGAACCATAAATGACCTATAAGAGATGGTTAGTATGAGCCATAAGGGTAGGGGCTATCTTGAAATGGGGACGAAGAGGACGAGCTATGATAAACCACAAGGGTCTAGAGAAACCACCTAGATGAAAATAACACTTTACATAGATCACTAAGCATTGCCTAGTACAAATACATAAAATACATGGTCACACTTTTGGCTAATCATGATATATAATACAAATCCTCGTGATGGCACAACTAATCATGGGACCCTAGGCTCGGACATCATCTCGAAAATATGCACAAGATTGGTTCAAATACTGGAACAAATCTGGCGAACAAATGAGGTACCCTTGAAGTGAAACTGAGGGGTAACAATTGGCTCCAACTCGGGGACATGTGCTCTACGTGAGAGTGCATGAGAACTCCAAAATATGCAAAAACCTGTTAATCTGAAACATTCTCACCAAATGGGCATCAGATACTCGAGAGGGAAGAGGCTACCAGTTAGATACATTATAATTCATAAGGAGAACTTATAACATGAAAGCATTAACTACTTCATCAAGACATCAATTCAAATGCAGAAATCAATAAAATAAAAGGCACACAAAGTAAATCTAATGCTCATGCTAAAGAGCTTATTCATTCTAATCTAATTTACAAGGATGCCCAATGGCATCAAATATTATCTTCAAAGAACAATTTCAATATTTGCCCATTTATGGGCAAGGGCAATTTCTCACCATCCAAGTGACTAAGATAGAAAGAATGATCACCTGCAATACTTTCAATTTTATAGGGACCCAATCAAAGACTTTCGAACTTGCGATGTTTACCTGCCTTTTCGATCCTTTTATTCCACATGAGAACAAGATCGCCTTTTAGGAAACACATCGAGCAAGCCTTCTTGTCGAATTTAACTTTGATCTTTTTTTGGTTCTTTGCTAAGTTATCAAAGGCTCTCCTTCTATTCTCATCAAGTTCAACCAGTTGGTTGATTTTGTTCTGGATTGCATCTTGGTTGGATGAGAATTGTTGCAAAATTTGGTAAAGTGGGAATCGATAACATAAGATGAAAATCAAGTTTACAGGTACACAAAATTTGAATAGCTAGAAACTTCATATATATACAAAAGATGAAGTACAAGTACACACCATAGCTTTATCACAAAGCTAATACAAGTCAAGCTTTCCAAACCCTAGTTAGGAAAACAATAAGAAAACCCTAGCCACAAACTCCTCCTAGCCGGGAATCATTCCCAACCATAGCTAGTCACTCCACCAAAGATCCTCAACATGCTAGCATCCACAACGACAAGTCCTCCTTGGCACATACACAAAATTATATCAGACAGACTATCCATACTATCACTCTTGTCTTCCTTAGGGTTTACAAACCCTGGGCATGTTGTGTCACACAAGTACATTGCAAGACAACTCTAGCACTAGCCTCCAAGTCTACATGTCCATCCTAGGGTTTGAGTCCCCAAATTGTAGGTCTTTATTCTTGCATCAACACAAGCACCAAGACCTTCATGGAACATCAAGAATACAATAATCGAGTCTTCTTCCAAGCAAGGAATCAAAACAAGCTCAAGACTCATCAAGCTAGGTCCTCCATGATCTTGTCCTAGGCTCCATGCATCCCACAGGAACACGGATACTAAATCATGTAAAGCATTAGCTCCACTCTCCATGTCTTCTCCTAGGGTAGAAACCCTTATGCTACAAGAAGCACCACAAGATCCATCATTATCTCCAATGTCATATTCTTCTGTAGGGTTTACTTGCGTAGCACAAACTCTAGCCTCTTACAAGGGAAAACCCCAACATCACACCATAGTAGTTTCTTGAAGGACAACCAAGACGTCCCTCTCTCTTCATGTCTTCTTTTAGGGTTTTCTCATGCATCCTAATATATTGTTTCCTACAAGACTTCTCTAAGACAATAAAAAGAATGAAGTACAATGATGAAAATGATTACAAGAGCTCTCTTCTTGCTATATATATATATAGAGTAGGTGAGGGAGGCTAACATGAAGCAAGGACACACTCTTTTCCATACAAGTAACCAACAAGGCGACCCCACATGGAGCACTCTACAATACAAGTGTCATACTAGGGTTTATTTAACCCCCAAGATGAAACACTCTCCAAGCATGATTCTCCTAGGGATCAACTCCCCTCCTCCAAGATGGTGCACTCTCCAACAAGATGTTAGTCCATTGCTCCTCTTCCATAGTGATATCCATGTGTCCTCTTGCAAGGCCTTCCTCTTCCAATGATGTGCTACATGTCCTCTCATGTGCCTAATGCTCCTCTCATGTGTGCCAATGTGATTGCCATGGTTCAATGCTTCTCCTCAACATATGTGTCCATGTCCATAATCCACCACTATGGACTCTGGACTCTGGAGTATGCTTATCAACCCAAGGTCCTCAAGTCAAGTTTCCAACGTCCAAGGTATATATCACATGGTCACAAGCTCCTAGGGCTATGTGGTCGCCTCTTAGTGTCTCACACTCCTCCTAGGTAGGTACCTCCCCTAATTGAACAATCGACTCCCCCATTGTGTGCCCCCAATGGCTAAGTCATCATGTCGATTAGGTAACAACTTCCTCGGTAAGGGAACTATGCTAGCACTCTAACCAAGGTGAAGCATCCACCCTGTTTCCAGCTAATCCACACCTCGGGTCACGTGGAAGAAATCTTCAATCCACTGGGTGTGGCCTTGGAGGAAAGTCTCGAGTCGAGATGCTGTCACCTGATTCTTGACTCCTTCGTCTAGGCTAACTCCTAGCGAAGCCAAGGGGGGTAGTCCCTAAAAAAGAATCTAAGGCTTAACTAACTAAGCACAATTATTGTTCTAGGAGTTAAATGAAAGCAAGAAGATATACAACTACTTTAACATCATATATGACACATAACTGGAATTGTTTATGCTAGAGATACAAAGCATATAAAGTACTTGCACATAAATGAGATAACTTCAAAGCAGATACACGTGCTTAGAAGTAAATGATAAGCAATATAGAGACCAGTGCCAACAATGTAAAAATTGTTGTAAGATGTATGTAAAATGTTGATGTAGGAATGTATTGCAAGTGTTCTTGGTAAATTTTATTATTAAAGGTTTTTGCTTGAATTAATGGGTTTATTTCGTGAAGTGGCTTGATAATTGCAAGACCACTTTGTGATTGCCAAAATGTAATTGTGAAACATAAATTAAATCTATTCTAATGTTTGTTTCCTTAAACTACTATCCCTCAAATGAGTATTGGAAAAATCGCAAGGAGTTCCAACGGGGAGGGAATGAATCTCAATGAGTATCCCCCTGAATTCACAAGTTGATCTACCAATATGGATCTCGTATTTGAACAATAGTGGTATAAGGTTTTCCCTATTAAACTACTCTGCATTGACCAGTTCCCGTTCTGAATGAAACCCAATATCAAACAAAGCTCACAAGGGCCAAGAGCATACTGGGGCTGCTGAGGGGAAGGTTTATTTGCCAAATTGAAATTGCAAAAAATCAAATCTAAACAAATTTAATGTAGAAAATGAAATCTATCTAATGTTTTGCAGTGCTTAGGTTTATTTTAGATTGATTTTTGCTTTGCAGAAATGGAAATAAACAAGAGGCAAAAAGCACACCACAAAAGAGACAGTTCCCCCACCCCTTGGGGGATTGCAGGACTAGTGGGTTATCCCACTCTTTCTTTTACTGGTTACAATGGTTTTTAGGAAGAAGGTTTGTGGTGCTTTATACTCGAGTCCACAAACTTACAAAATTGATGGAAGAATGAGTTTGGGTATCAAGAGGTGAGTTTAAGGGGGTCTCGGATGCTCCGAATTTGCCAAATTTCAGCAGAGCTTCCCCTTGGCTGTTTGCAAACCTGCAAAAAATCAGCAAGCTATTGGGGGCAAAAGATGCCCAAAACTGCTTTGAAAGGTCCTACAAAATTGTGTTAGAAGTTGGGCAAAAATGATCAAAGAAAGCCTATAATAAGTTAGCAAATTAAAGACCAAGAAAGCATGCTAAAGGAAAGCCTTCTTAGTGATTTTGTTTGCTGTCCTAAAATAGCAAGCAAAATGGCACTAAGATTTGCCAAATTTGTAATGAAAGCACTTAGAATTAAATCTATCTTTTAGCCTTAAATTTTTTTAAAAGAAATACTTGCTAAAAGTGAACTTTGCATGCAAGATGTACTTGAAATTTGGATGTAAACTTTGGATCTATACATGCATGCTTTGCATAAATAAATATCTACTTAGAAATTATAAATGAGCCTTGGATCTTTATGCATGCAAGTAAAAGTAATCAGAAAATAGTTGAAACTTTGAGAAGGAGAGAAAGAGGAGCTTGCAAGGCTTGGAACCCTTGGGCAATGGAGTCTTCCGATGGATTGAGGGACTATGTCCTTGAAATGTTGGAGTAATGGAGGATGCAAACTTGATCAACCACTTCTCCAAGTTATGAGGTCCTGTGAACTAAAAAAAATCTTGCAAAACAAAATGTTAAATCTTGGTGCCACCTACAAGAAAGACTCAAAGAGCATGTTAGTTAAACTAAACATACATGCACATCAATATCTTTCAAATAAACAAACAATAGGATTAAAGAAAACAAACTAGTATCAATAATCCTAGGCCTAACTAACAATTGAAATACAAAACTTAGAACTACGTCACCTCATGATAAAACCGTATGACTATTCATCCACACACTTGTACAAGACACCTTCTTGACCTGCAAAGCCTTTTTATTCCAAAATGAAAGTATTACTATGATATTACAACAACAAGCTAGACTCAAACTCCCATTATGTTGACAATGGAGAGGGGGGCTTGCTTAAATAACAAAGAGGGAACACTTTTCAATGAGGGGGGGGGGGGGGGGCGCACTTCCCAAGGAGGGGGGCACACTTTCCAAGAGAAGAATATACATGTGTGTGAAGAGAAGAGCGCCACCACTCTAGTGGACTCCAAGTAATTCCACCACATCACATAAGAGAGCATGAGAGATCGCCACCTCTCAAGAGGTAGGCGCCTCTCTCTAAGAGTGCGCCACCTCTAGAGAAGAGGGGTGCACCTCTCCTTTGGAAACTTCACCAAGTATGAGTGGGCTGCCACATAACTCCCTTTAGCTCTCACTCAAGTCACCGTCATGTGCCACATACTCCCAATGAAGAGAAGTGGATTGGAGACAATCCAAAACATGTTTCCAGCATGTCTCCTTGATAATAGGGATGCTGATTTTTTGTCTTTTTTCACCTTTTTTGAGTAAAATTGATTTTTGATGAGCAAAAGTCATTTTTTTCTCTCAAAAAAGGGCTACAGAAATTAAAGGGGTACAGAAATTAAAGGGGTATTCTGAGTTAGAAAACGAGTACCCCCAAGGAATATAACATCTTCTAGTACCACTTTTTTAATATTACATCAAAATACAAGGTAAAAAATCCCGTTTGTGGGAAATTTGACGACTTATTAAAAATAAAAAAAACCTAAGGGGGAATTGGTGCATGTCCATAAGACTAAAAAATAATGGCTGGCATGGTAATACACATTAGACACTAGACTTAGACAATGCACACTAAGGCCTAACCATTAGAACACACTCCAACTTTGGAGGTAATGAGTGAAAAAAACTTAGAAATTCAAATTATAACTCACTTTAGACAACACGATATAATTAACAAGTGAAAAAAACACTCTAGAGTATGTACTCATGATCAAGTCTTAGGGGGCTAATCCTTTTACATAACAAGGTCATCATGCTAGCTCATTTTATTACAATTCCCCCATGGGGGTATGGACAATGCATAAAAGAAGAAGAAGAAGGAAGATTCTGAAGGGGTCATAAGGCCCGACTGGACTTCTGAACTCTGAATTTGAACACGTGTCTTGTTCAACCTTTGTGGATCATCGTTAGTCTTTCTTGGTGCAACTAGGAGGAGTAACACACCCAAACTGAGCCATCCATATGTCCATGAGGCATGGCCAAGGGGCTAGGAGACTTAGCACTCTCCTAGAAAAGTGAGGACACTTTTGGAGTAACCCCAAAAAGATAACATGAGAATCCCTATTTGAATTGCAAAGAGTTTGAGAGAGGATAGGGAGGGCATGATAAGCCCTACCCGAGGTATTGAGCTTCAGAGGGGTTGGAGAGGAGGGGAATGGAGTGCGAAGTCGTACCTGAGTTGGAGAGGGATTGGGAGAGGAATGAAGGGGGTGTGGGAAGCCGTATTTGAGTTGTAGAGGGGTCGTGAGAGGATAAGGATGGTGTGGGAGGCCTTCTTTGAGCTATAAAGGGGACTTGAGAGTATGAGGAGGAGCACTTTTCCTACCTGTGTTGTGCACAGGTTGGGGGAGTATGTGCAGGGTGCATGGATACCTACTTGAGCTATAGAGGGGTTGTGAGAGGACACAGATGGTGTGAGAATCCCCAACCAAGTTGTATGGTGGTTGTGGGAGAACAAGGAGGGTATAGAAGCCCTACTCTAGCTGCAGAGTGGTAATGAGATGATGGAGAGGGCGTGGGAAGGCCTACTTGGGTTGTAGAGGGGTCAAGGAAGGACATGGGGTTTGTGAGAAGCCCTGTCTTCATTATATAGGTGTCAGGAGAGGACAAGGAGGGTATGGAAAGCCCCACCTTAGCTAGAGAGAGAGAGAGGGTGTGGGGCAAGGCTGAATTCATTGGATCTACCTTGTCAAGCTATGCTAGCTGGTTACGAGAGTATGTGGTAACTTATACATACATTCCCTATTATGCTAGCTACTTCATGGCCACTGACTAAAACATGCTTTTTTAGCTACAAAAGGGCTCCTTTTCAACCATCTTTTATGAACTATGTTGCTAGTTAAGGTTTGACAAGTTAGATGAAACTGACATTTAGAAAAAAGAAACAAAGAAACAACAAAATTAGAGAGAGAGAAAAATAAATCCTTCAAGTCTTTAGGAAAAATTCTAACATGGGGAATGACAATAATTGCAATTTGGCTTCTACATTGAAGCATTTTATTCAATTTCTTAGATTGTGTTATTGCGGGATCTGTACTTATGCAAAGCCCAACACAAGACCCCAAATATTGCATAACAATGGAAGATCCTACCATTGTCACCTTAGTAAGAACTTCCCTTGCTTTAGTGATGGAAGAGGTCCACCTCAAGGGAGGATTCCCTGGTGACCTCAAGGGATCAAAGTAGCAAGTATAGGAGCCAAGCCTACCGCCCTCTCTCTTGATCACCTAAAGATTGGTCTAGGTCAAGGTAGTAGAAGAGGTATGAAGTTGTTTGAGTACCTGCCCAGAACATGAACACTTTACAACATATATGTGATTATTTCCAAGTCCAAACATGCAATTAATACCTCTTAAAGACACCAGACAAGATAAGTTGCAATGTCTGCTGTAAATTTGCAGCAGTAAACAATGATATGACAACAGTAAATGATTTACAACAACAACAACAATTAATGCTCAGAAATGCAACAATTGACCATTAAAACTTAGCATACATCCACTACAATATTATCCAATTGTTAGATGCAATTTCTGAATGAGTTAGGCCACCTTTACAAGAGTGTATGCAGCAAATTAGTGTGTTTTAGATGGCTGTAGAAAACCTTTTATATCAGCAGCAAGTAAATTAATATGTTTGCCAATGTTAGTGTTAGTTAAATTAGTAGAAAGCTTGAGAGAGTTGAAAGAGAGTGTTTGTCAATCAGTTCACTGAGAGAATAACTTCTTAGATTAGTGCCTTTTAGGGGATGGAGTCTTATAACAGCAAATGCAACTAAGCTTGAAGATTTATCTAATTGCAACCAAGAGGTACGATTCAAACCCTAAGGTGCAAGCACATTTGGGCCTTAGGCTTTGAATCTTGACGAGAAGGATTTCTAGGGTGCAAGCACATTTGGGACATAGAAATTGTTCCTCCCTTCTTGTAGCTTCAATTAGGTCAAAGATCAAAAGTCTAGGGCTAAAATCCTAAAGTGCTAGCACTTTAGGGCTTTAGGGTTCTAACCCTAGAAATGATACTTTCACAAATTTTGGACAAAAATCACCTTGTGAGAGGAAGAAACACTTATGTTCCTCTCTCAGGGTTTCACCAAGCAAGATGTCTAGCATAAAATAACAAATTTACCATGAAACATTTATAGCATACGAATAAATTGCAGAAAATTCAGTTACTTCATCCAAGAAACCATGAGATAAAACCTGAATTGCAGAAATTCCCATCCAAAATCAGCAAAAACCATCCACAAGTTACCTTCCATGCATAGCACATGAGATAAAGATATCCAATGACCCTTAAAGGGCGACAATTTCAGAAGTACTCTAACAAATGGTGAGAAGTTATGATGATAAAATGAAATTTGAGGGTGGCCTTTTTATACAAGGCCACCCTAATACAATTTGTCCACATAATTTGTCAACAACATAAAGTGGGGCTGACCCCTTAATTTGCCTCTAACAATAAGCCAAAACACAAAAATACATAATAAAACCCTGAAAAGGGGGACGTCATGTGCTAGAAGGGTGACGTCATGCTAGGAGGGGCTGGCGTCATGCCTCCAAAGGCCAAGTGGCATTCTCTAAGGGTGAAAGAGTGTGAAGTGAGGTGTCTCCTCACCCAAAGGCATGCCAATCATCTCTGGTACCCATACATCCATCAAAACTGTAGCCAAAAGATGATGTCAAGGGCTAGAAGGTGATGTCAAGGGCCTACAAAGGCAATGTCTAAGGCTGAGAGGGCTGCAACAATATCTTTGAGTGATGTCCAAACACCAGCGATTGCAATGTCCTCCATCCTTTGTGCACAAAATCCACGGGGTACTTTGCCCAGACTGTGGGGCTTCCAACCCATATGTGTGGCATAATGACCAAAATTACTCAAACCAAGCCCATCTATCCATCATCCAAGGTCCTGAGAATGTGAGAGCCACTGTTTGAGGGTGGCGAGTCACTGGATGACCCACTGCTCTCCATGAAGAAATTCGAGTTACCATGAGGCTGCCAAAACAGGTCTGTCCTTGACCTGAAATTTGGCTCTAAGTTTCAATCTCCAAGACTGTCCTTTGCTGTTGTTTTAGGACAGAAAACAGTCAAGTAACTTTCTGCTCATAATTTTTATGGTTAAGTGCTCTTTTGAGGTGCCCTTGCAAGTGTTTTCATACCCCAACAATGTTAGCACCATAGTTTTAAAAACCGAAACCAGTACTGGAATTGGTCGAGGGTCCAACCTGAACCGGAACTGGAACCGGTAATGAATCAGTCGAACCGGTTTCAATGAACCAGTTTTTTAAAAAAATACATAAAATATTTAAATTTTAATGAAAAAATATATTTTTAAGACTTTAAATCATGTTTCCAAAGCATTAGAGACAATTAGAGACAAAATATCCAAAGTATGCTCATGAATATATCAAAATGTCACCAAGTGCAATACATATCGAGAGATCGGAACATAAATACATAATCAAGGAGGCTCTAGAGTCGAAATGGCCTCGGTCCTCTATAGACCACAACAACAAAACACATACTAGCAAGAGTCAAGACTACAAGTCACTATCTCATTGATCAACATGATCAATGATCAATCATCACTACTGCTAGAAGTAGAAATGTAATGGGCATCCTCGCCCTCGACATCATCATCTGACTTGGACTTGGACTCGGCCTCAGACTCATCATCATCGAGGACATTTGTGACGACACACTCTGAAGCTGCAGTAGCTGTAGTAGTACGAGTACAACCACGACGAGGCACACGAGGTATACGACAACGACTACGACTGCCTGCAGTTCCACTAGGGCCTGCCATGTCTGACACTGGAATTGGACCGTGAGGCCCTAATAGTGGATCTGCATCCATCTGAGCCTGCCTTGCTAACTCCATCTCCAAATCATGGTCAACATCAAACTCTGGTGGGTGAGTCTCCGCTACCCAATCTGAAGCTGGATCAACATCATCCAACACAATAGGATCTGTATCGGGTCATTTGTTCAACAATTGGTTGTGCTTGAGCCGGAGGTTGTACTGCACGAAGACTAGATCATTTAACCGTTTATGTTCTAAGCGGTTTCTCTTCTTCGTGTGAATCCTCTTAAAGATAGACTATTTGCGCTCACACCTAGAAGCACTGCAAGTTTGACTCAACACTCTAATTGCAAACTTTTGCAATTGAGGACAATGGCTGCCAAATGACTCCCACCAGTTTGTTGCAAAAAACATAGTTAGTCGAGTTAGTTTCTTGAAGTAATAAAATAGAAAGTATATAAAATTTAAACACTTGAACTTTAAAGTTTAAACTTTGGAATTGTTACCTGGCTCATCCACATCCCTTGCAATCTTTGCTAGGTTCTTGCCGAAGGTACCTGTGGCTCTAGTGAAACAAGTGATCTGTCGGTGTATCTCCAACTGATCACTCTCAGAAGGGACCATGTGCTCAAGGCAATCAATCAAGCCATCTCTAACCTCCCCAGTCACATCTTCTCCAAGCTGTGCTTTGTAACGATACCTTGGGTTCAGGAAATACCTAGCTGCATGTATAGGGCGATGGAGTTGATTGTTCCATCTACGATCAATGATGTCCCAAATAGGCCCATACTTGGAGACTCTATCCTTGTATGTTGCCTTTATTTGCTCCTTTGCCTGATCCATAGCCTCATAAATGTAACCCATGGCCAATTTTTTCCCATCCACTAGCCGTAACACCTTAACAAGTGGCTCGACAATTTTCACAATTTCTGCTGCTTTTTTCCAAAATCTGGGATCATTAACTTTCTTTTTGGTGTCTTTGCCATCTGGTCTGCGGGTCCACTAAGATTCATTCCATTCATCAGATGCAAACATCTTTTGCAAGTTACTTGATTGGGAAGCCATAGATTGCAATGTCAAGAAGTGAGTTGCAAATCTAGTGATGGCAGGCCTAAGAAGTTCTCTTTTCTCTGTGCTTTTCCTCATCA
>ML783558.1:926821-954923 GCA_009831015.1 Picea engelmannii | reverse complement strand
TGTAGGACACTATCTGATTGTGGCCAAGAGTGGTGAGTCCATGATACCACCAATCATGAGCCTTGCCATCCAAGTACATAGTAGCAAACTTGATAGCCTCCATTTCCCTCATTGGGTTAAGTTGTAGATAGGTGTCCAGCTTTGCACCCATGCCTATGCTGTCATCTTGGCCGTACCATCAAAATATGGGATCTCTATCTTTCCTGCTCTTCGTTCAAACTCAAAACTGTTACTATGTTTTGACCTAGGCTTATTTCTGAACTTGAGTTGGCAATATTGATCCAAGGACATCTGCCTTTGAATCACCATATCCAACCCGTAGTACTCCTTGGTACATCGTGCCATCTGTTCAACGAAATCATCCACCTCTTCCTGTTGCCCTTGTTCATCAGTAAATGTAGGCATGAAATATTCTAGGTTGGAGAAGTTGGGAAAAATCCCTTGAATCGGGTGTTGGACTTTCGTCAAACACTTTGCACACTGCTGTAATAGACTGCTGTAGGTGAATTTTGATGAACAGCAGTATGGTTTCTTTGTTTTGCTGGCTGGTTGGTGAGTTTTCTAACCCCTTATACCTCCCCAAAGAAGTGCCAAGTGTTTGATTTGGATATTAAACCAAACCCATAAAAATATAATGGAAACAATCACATATGAAGTGGTAATTTAACTAAATATTGGCTGCTTCTTTATTGATTATTATTGTTGAGTCAATTACAAACAGATTGAAATAGGAATACCTCTCAGTTATGATGTGGTCGACTGCTATTGGGCGTTGGTAACATCACAATTCGCACAGCCATAAAGAAATGACCAAAACCGTCCCTGCCACGAGTTGAGAAAGGGCGATTCATATAGTGGCTGTCCTGCTGTATAATGTGGGTGAGAAGGCAGCCTCCAGTTCAGCGCTAACCTCCATACAATGCAAGAGACATCACACAGGGCAAATCGACCATCCACAGCTCCGTCCTTTACCTCCACGCAGCTCTTACACCACACACAGCCTTTGTAGAAGAGAGGACACGACCAGCAATCCTCCACGCAGTCAATAAGTGTCAGCCAGCAAGTTTCTCAGTCTGGAAGTCACGTCCAGTCCTAAAGTACCACGCTTAGGAGGGGAATCGACCCATCTCCAATGGGCAAAACGCAGCCAAACAGTGATAGATGCGTCCAGCTTACGGAGATACCCAACTAGCAACTCGTGCCAAGGAATTAATCCTCCTTCTTGCCAAATCTGCAAATGAATCCTTCCTCCAATGAAATGCTTCAAACCACAATGCCAATGTCTGTAATGAAAAGCCTGAGTGGCTTCTCCGTTCTTCAGCTAGGAAGGTATTGTTTCAACCTCGAAACCGAATTTCTCCCCAAGGGTTTCGAAACCCTCGTCTCAAGCTCGCAAGCTTCTCCAAAAACAATTTTTCAAAAAAAAATAGTCAATGATCCTCTCCAATCCTCCATCATCTTTTTTTATCTTTCACTTTTCCTTTTTCCTCCATTAAAATATTCTTTTAATTAATAATTGGAGAGAAATACCCTCAAAGAGGGGTTTAATATTAATAAACTCACTTTTCCTAAGTTTCACTTTATAATTCGAAAGTGACTTTACCAATATCATTTCCCTAGCTTGTCCGTCTAATGGTTTACGAGAAATTGGATAAACCACCACGGTATTCTGACTGCCTAGGGGAAATGGGACATTACAAGGCATGTATGGCCTAGGGTTAGCCCTGCTACCCATGTGCCCATAGGACGTTCCACCTCCATGGCTTCCTTCAGATCTGGGGCCTTTCTCCGGATTATACCGGATCTCACCGTGGGATCCACCTGATCCACTGGCTTCTTTGTTTCCATACGTCTCAGGGTCTTTCCCTTTATGATTCATCTGCATCAATAGCTTGGTTATCAAGGTTTGGTTCTCATCAATTTTTTTCAGATTTCTATCTACCTTTTTCAGGGTCTCTGTGATCACGACCTGTTCCCTGCGGCTTGTCTCCTGGCTCTCCTGCAAATGATGAACTAAGTTGCTTTCTGTGAGATTCAGGGTCTTGTGGAATTCAATTGCCGAATAGGCCAAACCTTGCGGCTCATGGTCATCTCCTGAGCCCTCCATTTCGACCTCTGTTTCACTGTTTTGTTTCTTCCTTCGGCCCATGAAGATTCCACTATACCTTTGCATGCGCCAATCCCTCCACAGGTTTGGAGGATCAAAGCTCTGATACCACTGTAATGATCCCAAGCAAATTTTTTTCGCTTGAAACCACTAACTACCTCTGTCAGGTGACTAGTGAAGTTGTCCAGTTATTAAGTGGTGTTTATACAAGATTTGTCCAACACATGTAAGATCACAATACATTCAAGATATAGAAAACACAAGCATAGATCTGACCTTTTATTATAAGAAGCATGAATCAGATACAATAGATAGCCGATTTGGAATAATCCTCAGATGGCCTGATAGATAATAAGTATGAGCTGCTACAAAATGCTCCCGCCAATACAAAATATGCCTCCAAGGCTGGATGATAGATGAAGGCCAATACAAGTAGATCTGAATGTCGATTCCTCAAGCTGGGAGATGCCACGCTCCAATAGAAGGTTGAAACCCTCAATAACTAGGCCCAACTGTAATAAGACTCCAATGAGCCCAAACTCTGCCAAAGTCTTTCACCACTGAGTTGCTCACAAGGGTTTGTACAGCAAAACCCCCAAACTGTATGCTCAAGAGCAATAACAAGCAATATACCAAATCCAGAATGAATAATAGGTGCGCCCCTGCCTTCTATTTATACTTTTCCTTCTATTCTTTTGTTGAGTTAGATTAACTCCCAGGGTTAACTTCTATTCTTCCATTGAGTTATCTTTTACTCCTTTTTACCTTTTTTCTCAAGTCAACTTAAGAATATAACCTTAGCTTAGTTGACCCTTCCCCTTAGTGTGAGACTATGGCCTAGTGGGGATGCCCAGGCCACTGAGTCTCCTCATCACCTCTTCATCAAGAGGTGGGGGACATTACATCCAATTTCAAATTCTCTCTCTATTCTATGTTGGTTGACTTGTTGCTTCATACAATTTCTTGCAATGTTTAAGTTTTCCTTAAGTGTCTAAATAACCTTTTGTTTTTTCTCTAATTGATCCTTTACCGCTAGAATTTTTGTTTCATTTATGGCAAACTCCTTCCCTTTAGGAGGTTCATAACCGTAAAGAGCTTGAAATGGGGTCATTTTAGTTGAAGTCTGATATGTGGAGTTGTACATCCCAGTGTTGCAGGGAGCGACCCCCCCCCGCTCCGCTCCCAAGCCTGGAACTGCGCTCCGAGCAGGAGCATCCTGGGAGTGCGCTCTGCACAGTCCATGCTCCCTGTGACGCTCCCGAAGCCTAGGAGCACGCTCCCAAGGAACTCCCTAAACGCTCCTTAGGAGCTCCTTGGACGCTTCCTAGGCGGTCCCTGGACGCTTCCTAATGGTAATGTTAAATTCTTAAAGTAAAAGTTGACATTTCCTTTATTTTAACATTACCATTAATTGTTTCAGGATGTTTTAGAGTGGTTCCAACCTCATCGAACTTCATATGGAGAAAGTAGAATTTCATATCCCATTCAAAATTCAACAGACTTAACAATTTTCAAGATTTCAGGATTGATGGGATTGTAGCATTTTCATTGGATTCTATCACATATGAGGGTATATGATTGGCATTTAATCAAGAGCAATAAGCCCTTTATGTACCCCAATGTTGGTGGTGTTGATTGTTAAACTCCTTTGTCATGGCCTTAGCAAAAATGTAGCCTTCACACAATCCAAAATCATTTATTAGGGATGTTAAGCTTTTTCTAACATATTTTAAGGCTAGGATTAGGTAGTTTCATCAAAATTGGATGGTGTCAATTGATGTCCCTAGAGGATCAAGGTAGAAGCAAATACTAGACAAGAGGCAAAGGATGAAGGATGATACTAATGATGTCGATCCCAATATAAGCAATGGTGGAACATTTCTTGTCATTTAAATGTTCTTGCTTGTTTATTCATAATTTTTTCTTTCAAAGTTTCAATATAATCATTAATACACTATGGATGGCATTTCTAACTTCATAATAGTATCCTGTCGAATCCAAAATTACCCTAAACTTGGAAATGTTAATTGGTTTGTGACATTTTGTAATTGCCTTGGTTTTATTGGGATATACCTTCACTCCTTCCTTTGATATTACATGATGCAGATAATCTACTTATTCTTTTCCAAAAGTGCTTTTTGACATCTTTGCATAAAATTGGTTCTCTTCTAAAAGAGAGAGAGAACTTGTTCCAAGTGTTCGAGATGTTCATCCCACGTTTTACTATATACAAGGATGTCGTCAAGAAAGACTAAAACAAAATTTCTTAGCTAGGGTCAGAACACTTCATTCATGGTTGCTTGGAAGGAAGATGGAGTGTTAGTTAACCCAAAGGGCATCACCTTGAATTCGTAGTGCCCCTCATGAGTCTAGGAAGTTGTTTTCGCCACATCTTCTGTAATATCCCTAATTCCGTAGATCGAAATATATGCCTCAACTGACGATTATTTGCTGCTGGAAATGATACACTTTGGGTTTTAGGATGCGTTTAGCGATTGGTTTTAACATGCATGATGATTTTGCATGTGGTTACAATTGTTTAACAATATATAAGCAAGTACGCAAAAGATAAAGACACAAAACAACTGCAACAATGTATTATGAAAATGACTGGGTACAATGCCGCATGCGGCTAAGTAAAATAAATCTCTCAGCTAGATTAGAGACAACAAGATCTTAGCTGGAATACAATAAGCAAACTGAAACAATGATACCCAGAAATAAAAGAATGATGCTGGATCAATGGATGAGGTGTAGGATTTGTTGCATGCTACGACAACTGTTGCAAGACTGGAAAGTTCGCCGTGGTGGATAAACTCCTTGGATCTGCCTGGAATCTGTCTCAAATAGTGTGCCTTGATATGATACACACTCTCTGTGTCTTTCTCACTGAAGATCGACCCTCTGTTGATTTGTACGAACCCCGAATGGATCCCCCTGGGGGAATGCGCCCTAACTGCTGCCAATAACTGCGCCCTAGATATTCCACCGTCAGAATCTGGCTGTAATAGTTTCAAACTGAGCGCCTTAGGTTCCTCTGTAATGGGTCGGAAGGGTTTCCCTGGATCAGGTCCAGTGAACTCTCTGGAACCCTGTGAGTGTCTCCTCAAGAACTGCTCCCTCATTGGACAACTGTTGCACCCCTGATGATTTCTCCGTCGGAATCTAACGAGAAACTAATCAATAGATGCGCCCTGCCTTCCTCTCAATTGGGTCGGAAGGGAATCCATGGATTCTCCCTTGCTGGGATAAGTCAAATCTCTAAGTTTCCTCAGAAGCTGTGCCCTCACCCGGAATAAGTGAGCCCTTGCTGCTGCAACCTGTGTAACTGCTTCTAAAGATCGATGGAAGATCTGTATGATCTCCCCGGTGACTAGCGTGTGTCTCTCAACACTGAAATAAACCTCTGGGTGTATTCCTCCGGGAATCCACAAAGTCACTGATTTGCCTGAACCCATGAAGTCACCTCGGAGCTCACTCTCAAATCATAAATCTGCATAATGAGGAATTAGGTTGCTTTTCTCCTCATACACCTTTCCAAAACCCTAATTCTCCGTTGACTTCTAAATTTAGCTCCCTCAATTATGCACCCTTCTATTTTTAGCTCGAAATCACTTTGTTTTAATTCTCCGTTGACTTATAAAATAACGATAAGCTTTGCAAAAATGACAATTAGATAAATATGAAAGACCATTGCTAGATAAAGCAGTAAAGTGTGATGTGATGAAAGTGCCGCATTAATTTTATCTTAAGTGTTTTAATTAAGGGATTTGGTGTTATTAGAAAAGTTTTGAGATCGTGAAGTGGGGATTAAAGTCGGGGTCCCCACTCTTTGTGTGCAAAGTGAATGTGGCCTCCTTGTGCGTTATTCACCAATCTAAAACTTGCTGACTGGGTGTGCCGCAGGTCCAACGAGGCGAGTTACCCCTTGACTTGACACACTCCACCCAGGGTAGAGGTCTTAGATGAATAATGCCACTTAGAGATTGTCTTAATTATACTAGCATGCACTATTCAAATCGTTTCTGGGTCACTGAAGCACTTGAGCGTGACAGAGGGCTTGCATACTCAGATTTGAATAATTGGGGTTTATTCCAATAACTTTGCAAAAGGAAACTAGTAATAAGCAAACCTAGAACTTGCAGTAGATTTTAAAACTTTGATTTAAATGATGTGAGTTAATTTTAGCTTGTTTATGCATGAGATACTAAAATAAAACCAACGAAACGGGAAACAACCCCGAAAAGCAGAAGAAAGGGAAAAGACACCAGTTTCCCCCCAGGGGCAGGGGAAACAACTAAAGACGGGCTTTGTGGCTCGCTAACTTTATTACAAAATGAAACTACTTTTCTTTTTAGAACACTTGACCTTTATATGGGGAGATCAAGTGTTTTACAAAGCCCTTTTGAGAGAGAAAAATCAAATACAAAGCTCCCGGGAGCACCGGGAGGGTTTTGGAAGGGGCTAAACTTGAAAGTTCAGCAGCATTTCCTCTTGTACCTGTCAGATCTGCGACAAAACAACAAGCAATCAAATGCAAAAGATGACTAAAAACACTTTGAAAGTGTCTTTGATCAACCCCCCAAAAATGTGAAAAATTTCTAAGTTAAAATATACTAAAAGCAAAAAATTAACTAAGGAGTGATAGCTAGATAGCTAACCTCCTTAGGATCTTATTGGCTGATATAAAATCAGCAAAGAAACAACAACTAAACTTGCAGATTTATTCTTTAAAATTGAGTAAACTTTTGCCTACCACAAGCCTAAAAAAATGCTAGGAATTTGAAGGCTAGTTAGAGACAAAATTAAGCTAGACCTTGGCAAATAGATAAAATGCTTTTATAAAACTCAGATCTAACTTTTGGAGGCTGCATGCAACTGATATAAAACAGATTTGTACTTTTAAGTTAAACTAAATCCTTGCATGCAATAGAAACCAAAGGACAAGATGATTTTTTCTTATAAAATTTTGAGAGAGAAGGGGAAAGAGAAATTTGAAACCAGGAACTTGGGCAATGGAGTCAAAATGATGTGTTGAAGAGGGGAATCCTTCCACTGAATGCACTTGAAGATGCTAGAGGTTCAAGCAAGAACCTTCTATTCCTCCAAGGTAGAGAACCTGCAAACTTAGAATACCCTTGCAAGCAAACCGTCAAAATATACTACACATAAACCTTGAAAGCATGCAATTAAAACAATAATAACATGGATTCATAGATTGAATTGTGATAAAATAAGAATTAGCAAGACAGTCTAGTTTATTAATACCTTATTAGATGGACAAATAAGAAATGCAAGCAAGAGACGTTTACCATACTCAAAGCACCATGAAGGGAGAAGATCCTCCACACATTTGCACAAGACAACACAATGAAGCTCCAAAGTCTTTTATTCCTTTAATCAATATAGCATGTGATACAATACAATCTAATTCCCATGAATTCTAACTAACTGAGGAGGGAGGGGTCACTTTTCTTATATAGCAAGTAGGATGACAATTCCAAAGTATGCATGTGTTAGGGTTAGGGTTAGGGTTTAGGAAGAGCGTGGGGATGAGGGAGTTGCGCACTAGTCAAAGGCTAGTTGTGCTAGGGATAAGGGGAGTGGATGAGGAGTAGTGTTAGGTAAAGGGGAGATGATGTGGAGTGAAAGGGGAGTGAAGGCGAGTGATGCGAGGTGTGAGTGGGAGTAAAGGAGTAGTTAGGATATGCGTGGGGCCTTGGGAAATGCGCCACCTAGGAGAAGGGGTCGAGTTCCCACATTGGGATCTCCTCCTAACTCCAAGTCACTTCAATCATGTGGACCCTACCTCAGTTAAACTCGGCCAGGGCCTCCTATCAACTAGGGACATGAAAAAACATGTCTCAATCATGTTCCCCAGTTCTCCTAAAATTTAGGAGATTAATTTAATTATCCCTTTTCCATATTTTTCGAGTAATTTTGATTTTTTAGTGATAATAATCACTTTTTTGCCTCGAAAGATAGGAAATAGGGGTTTACATGGTGTTATGGACTGGAAAATGAGTGTAAACATGGCATCTGACAATGTTTGGTGCCATATTTTTTACATTTATTGACTAAGAATTAATAAATTCCATTTTTGCGGGAATTAACTAATTCACTAAAAATTTAAAAAAAACCTATCAAACCTAGCCGCAATTTCCAAATGACTCAGACACTATGTCCTAGTATGAGCTTATAGACATTTAGACACTAGACATTGGATTTTTCATGCCAAGACCTTTTCGCTAGTACATACTTCGGCTATGGAGCTAGTCTTCTGAGTGGAAAAACTTAGAAAATATTTTTTCTTCTCACTAAGGCAAGCAAAAAAAATAATTAACAAGTAGAAAAAAACACTCCAAAGTATGTGCTCACTCCGGGTCTTGGGTGGCCAATAGCCTTTTGCAATCTCTCATACTTAGGACATTTATTACAAATGGTGGAAATGCGGAACAAAGGGGTCTTCATAAGACCTGCTGAACTCTGAAATCTGCAAATATGAGCACTGATTGCTCATTCTCTGGTGGCTCTTCAGAAAATTCAGCTTGTGCAAACTGGTGGATAACAGATACCAACTAATACAAGTTGACGTGAGAGCAAGATGGTGATAAAAGGCAATATACCACTATATGACATAGGATTTGACTAGCTAAAGGACAAGCAAGTGCTTGGCAAGTATGATTAGAGATTGGTGCTGAATATAAAAAAAGAGTGCATGAGAGTAGCCTTTTTGAAATTGGAATCTATTTAAGAGTCTTTTCTCGTAGTTTTGAAAAGTTGAACACTCAACACAACAAAAAGGAATAGGCTTTGATCCATAATAACTTTGAAGTTTGCATCCTACATGATAAAGAGAGCAGGGGCAAGGTTAAATGTTGTCAGTATAGCTGGAGGACACTTTAGAATGATGGACCTATTAAAGAACAATGAAAAGTTGGAGAAACCAACAAAATAATGTAATTGTGGAAGTAAAATTGACCAATGGCTTATTGTTTCAAAGAAAGTAAATTTTTTTGATAATTAATTACGACATGATGTGGTGAAGGTAATAATGCAAGATAGGTCCTATGTACATGAATATGGACCATAAAAGAGAAGCCAGGCTTTGAAATTGATATGAGATGGAAGTGAAACACTTAGAAGCCTAGGTGTAGGGATGTAGGACCTCTGATGGATGAAAAGTAGGTTTTGATACCAACTAACACAAGTTGAGGTGAGGGAAAGATGGTAATGGAAACACTTGAATTATGAATCATAGGACTTGGTCTTAGAACAAAGAAATCTACTGAAAATCATGTTATGTTATATGAAAAGTGAGGTTGTTCAATTAGAGAAATGACTTTCATAACTTGGACACCTTGCATAACTGCCCATTGTTTGAAAAGGCATGATTCTTATTCCTAATTAGTTATTAGAAATCTAGTTGGATGCTCCAAAGTACAAATATGACAAAACATGAAATAAAGGAAAAACCTGCTAAAGGAAATCATTATAGCAAAGGAAAGGATTGTAATAAAATGCAACATACCACTATATGACCAAAATGGAACTCTTGTTATGAACAAGATATGATGAACACAAACAATTCCGAGCTGATGTGCTCATTGTAAGATGCACAAAATGTTTTCAAAATGTAGGCTAGATTGTAGTCAAGAACCGTTTTGGATGAAAGCCATGTGTTTGAGATGCATGTTTTTGTCGAAGAATCCTGAATAAGAAAGAAATACAATTGCAAGCAACCCTATTTGGAAGCAGGCCACGGTATTGATTATATCAACAATACTACATAAGGTTTTTCTGTCCTAACGGATTGTGATGAAGCATTGGCTCATAGAAATCTTGCTAATACATAGTGCAATATATTTGTCAAGATTTAGAGGCTAGGTAGTTGTTGTTCAACTTATATTTTTAAGGCAAGATATGATCAGACAATTTTTTTAATGCCAACAAATGGCCAAGAAACAAGTCAATTGGACTAGAGAGTACAATCAATTGTTGATAGGCTATGGGAGTGTCTAGAACACCCCTAATGAGTGTTACGGGAACTTAATTTAGGTATTTTATTTTTATATGACTCATACTAAAACAATTATACTTATCCACGGTACATTAAAACTCTTAAGGACATATTATTGCTTAAACATGTCATTGAACATATTCCAGATCTTATCCTAGAAAATCAATATTGCAATTCACGTCCTTGTGATTGAGTTGTTATCATCCACCTTCATTTGAAACGTCACTAGCTCATAATGCTTTTCATTGGTATTCTACTCTAAATAGTTCCCTTGCTTGTAATGACCCTAATGGGGGTATATAAGGGGTCAAATATATATGTAAATACCAGGTCTACCTGGTAATGGGCCTACATGTGCAGTGAGTGAGAAGTAGTATATATAAGAGGTCTTCACTCATTGTCGATGTAGGCTCACTACCAGGCTGACCCACTGTTTAGAATTAAATTGGACCCCTTATCCCCTTATAGACCCCCATTAGGGTCATCACATTGCTTCATCATTTACTCCAATCTATGTCATTATTGGCAATACGATGAATAGTTTTCTTCTGCACTAATAATTGCATATATTTGCATGTAGGTATGTCACCTTCTTTTGTAGGACAATTACATGTGATATATAATAAGTTAGTATCATAAATGCTAGTTGAATAAAATTCTTTATTTTATCATTATGTAATTTTTGGAGCATTTTTTAAATTACCAGCATAATTATCTTCTACATACTAACTCGTGAGTGTTCAATGTTGATGCAGTTTGTTCCAACAAGGTTGACACTTGATGCAAGTGTCACAAGACCACCCCCTCTTTTGAGTGAAGCTGACTTGCTAGGTTGTATGGATAAGGTAGAAAGAAAAAATGTTATGATATTCTTTTCTACCTAGTTTTTCTGGCAGGATGATTCTAGTGATATGTAGTAGCTTAGCATTTTGTGTCAAGCATTGTATTTCCAATATGCATTATTAACACATTTTGAGCCTCCAAATTGTAGGCAGGAATTGGCACTGATGCAACTATGCACGATCACATAAAAAAGCTATTAGATCGGTGCTATGCTACTAAAGATGCGAATACACGGTTTTGTCCAACAAACTTGGTATGGCTTTCAATACATGATATTATTGAGAACAAATTTCTAGTTTCCTGTGTATATTTTTGGTACTTGTTTTATGCTTAGTTTTTATCTACTCTGCTTGGGTATTATTTTTCTGTAGGTGTTTGTAGACCTTCTCCTTGTGATTCTATTTGTGGCCAACAAATAACATTTTGCTTCAATCTATATGGATTACATAGATGAAGAGAGTAGAAGGAAATCACTTAATGATAAATTGTCTGTTATCAATGCTAGTATATTTTTTCCATATCATGTCATAAGTCTCATTTCAAATCGTCAAGAGTTTAGGTATACAATTTTGGAAGTTATACAACCCCATGTTGTTTACAGTGACACCATGAAGTTGTAATTAGGTGAATATATTTGTAAAGTAGTTGAATACATTACCTCTTTGATAATTAACTAGTGTTCCACTTATAAAATGGGTATAAATTATTGTGTACCTAATCACACCATTATTATCATGACTCAATTGTCGAGTTCATGGTTTCTCTTAGGCGGTGGATCATGATCTTAATCATCATCATCTAGTGAGTGTGGCTCATGCACTGCATCCTCTATAGGAAGGTGAACAATATGAAGCAATCCATCTTTTTTTACAAAAAGTTCTAGGATGGTTGGGTTTCTCCCCCTTAACCTCTTATCCCGCAACTAGCTTTCTACGTAGAGCGCTTCTTATAGATTATTGATGGTCTTATTGTTTGATTGAAGTATCCTCCACAACGTTGCTCTAGGATCCCCCTTAGCTAGATAAGGGTGTGCTCCCACCAGTTGCAAGTTCAGATAGATCACAATATCTCTAGGGAAGACGAGATGCACGAACTTTGTTCCCATTGTAAGATCAAGGATGAGGAACATTGCATTTTTAGGTGTCTAGTTTATCACGAGATTCGAGGAATATTTCATTTCCTTTATAGAGATTTAGGGGGACCACTCTCTACCTTCTTCCATTATGATGACCAAAGATTCTTGGCCTTGTTTCTTAGAGAGATGGTTTCTTTTAGAGGGCATCCTTACATCGCTCCTCCATATCTACCCAGTATATCACATCCTTCTTTTGACCCATCATGCTTAGTGGGAGCGTTGATTGTCATAAGATATTGGAGATATTGACATGGATAGTAGTAGATCTATCAATTAGTGCCTCCTTACTCAAATTTCCCCATAATCAATTCGTCATACTTGTCATAGTATCTAGTGTATAGGGGTTGTTACCTTCTCCTATCCCTAACAGACTTCTCTTGGACATGCGTGCATCATTGGATTTCCCCACTCTTCTAGGAGCTTGTCTACCATTGATGCTAGGAGAGATTCTTTGCAGAGTTCCTAGCAACCTTCCTTAGCCAAGTTGTCTCCTCTTAATCAAAGTCACTTTCCACATGACATTTTTAGGTTCAGTACTTGTGACATGATATTGAATGATGAGAATATAGGTTCCCCTTCTAGTTGAAACTCCAAATAGACACTACTTTGTAGTTCAGCTCTTTGCTTGTGGTTTCACTAACTTGTTCTCTTCATTGTAGCATCACTTGCCCTCTTTTTTTTTCTCTTAAGGGTTGTACTTTACATCCTTAATGAGGATTTGATCATCATGGGCCTAGCCTAGCTTTTATTTGTTACTATTCGATTTTCTTGTTTCTTTTTGGGAAGAGAAGGCTTTGGATGACTTCCACATGTCTAGACTCTTAGACCTGTGCGGAAATACCTGTCCAATGCTACCAAACATCAACGCTCCCTCTTAGCGAGGAAGGTATTCTGCACCACTCCAAATTTGTCTCTGAAGAACACAAACTTCCCTTTAACCAAGGGTTTGGTCAGGATATCTGCAGCCTGCTCATCTGTGTAAATATACTGAAGCTTCGCTGCTCCTTTCGGGATCCTATATCAAATGAAGTTATATCTGATCTCTATATGCTTGGACCTGTCATGGAATACTGGATTCTCTGAGAGTTTGATACAACTCTGATTATCGCAGTATATCACCATAGGATCCTGTTATCGACCAAACTAGCAGACCACCAAGGTCCACAGTCTGCTAGGGTAGCAACACAGGGGATAGGTGCTCAATGTCACCACAACACCTATCCTTACATGTTCAAGCCAAACTCCTACACTAAGAGGCTCTAGGAGGCTTCCCGCAAAATATCACTTCACCTCAAAGGATCTTGAGACCGATGCCTAAACAAAAAACACTAGGTGAAGGTAGGAGTTAATTGTTTAAAAGAACTTGTTGAACTAATAAATAACACATAAAATAAAGTAATAACCAACAAGCTAACTTACCCCAATCCACTAAAATATTGACTAAATAATGCACAAGAAAGGGGGTGGACGTTCCCACCACTTCACGAATGATTTGTACTATGTGTACTGTTACCGCCCAAACTAGCAGTCCTACAAGGTCTTATACTGCTATGGGAGAAACACAAGGGATAGGTGCCCAATGTCACCACGACACCTATCCTCTCCCTGTTCAAGCCCAACTTCTACTCATGAAAGGCTTTGGGAGGCTTCCCTATAACATAACACAATCACCTTACCGAACTGATTAGTAGATTAGTGCCTTAACTAGCGGGCTATGGTGAAGGGGTAGGAGTTAATTATTTTATTAGCTTGCTGGAATAAAAGATATTGCAGAAAATGAAGTGAATGAACAAGAAGCTAACTTACCCTTACTCCCCAAAAATAATAATGAAATGAAGTATAAGAGAGAAGGGGATGGTTGTTACCACTTTTTCGGATGATTGTCTATGTGAGTACCTCGATCAAAGTGGCTGAAAATGAGTAATGTCCTCGTTGTCCTGATAAATCAGATCTGCAAAACACAAGAAAACACAGAAAACAACAAGGAAAATGGCCTTTTGACACCTCCCACAAGTGCAAGGATGCACTAGATCATTAGATCAGTGGGTAAGAAGGCTAGGGCAGCAAGGGTAAGAAGGCTAGGGCATCAATATATAAGTGTTTTCTAAGCCTAATAGCCTTCAGATCTGTTGTGAATTTAATTTTCAACAAACTGGAAATTACCTTTGCAGATTTGGTGTTAAAATCCCCCTAGGGTCAAAACCTAAAGTTTGCTACAACCAACAAAATCAATTGTTGGGCTGTAGCTAAGCTCTATAATGGCAAAAAATAAAGATATTACATGCAAATCAGATTTGGAAATTGAAATGAAAGGGTTTAGGAAGGTAAAACTTACAAAATGTACCCTTTTAAATGTGTCCACCAAGTGTAGATTTGAATATTTTGTTTGCTGTTATAGTGCAGATCTGCACACTTTTTTTCAAACAAATCCTTGTAATAGATGTTCAATGAAGTATAAAATTCAAGGGAATATTTATCTTGTGGTAGGGAAAGTTCCACAAAGAAAAAACCCCAAGATCTACTAGCTTGATGAAGTTAAAATTGAAATACAAAGCTAGGGTATGATTTTTTTTGTATTTTTTGTAATAAAAAGATGATTTAAAATATTTAATTAAAATGGTTGAAGAAATTGAGAGATTTTCTTACCTTTAATTCTTACCTTATGATGTCTCCGGTTTATGCGATTATGGTTCTGTGAGCTCAAGATTGGTTGTATAGATTTTTAGACGATTGGGTTTGGAGTGGAAGCACTATCGACCCCAATGCTAGAAATTTTACCAATAGATGAGTTCTTCCTTGGATCTTGCTAGGATAACTCCTCTATAGGATGGTCTCCAAGATAACAATCAACTTGGGTCCAAGAGATAATAGACCACTTAATTGAAGCTACTCCCAAATGAGTTGGTCCAACAACTTGGGTGTATTACCATTGGATCCCACAAAGAGAGTAAGGAGATGAAGACCTATCTTCCTCTCTTCCACGTGACTATGTAGCCCCTCAATGGATTGATTGATTATCTTCCGCAAGTCTCCTAAAGAACCCATGCCAAAACACAATTACAAATATCCAAAACCAAGAAGAGAAAACATTACAACATATAATCAACAGTGACACAAGAGAATTGAGTTCTGTAAAATGACATTATGATCTCACAAAGTTTCAACAACTAGAAATGAGAGGAGTAGCTAGCCTTACATAGCAAAATTTGGAACGGCTAGTTTCTAACTCCCTCATTAAAAAATAATATTCTTGGTTTGCACATCCACAATTAGTTGGAGGCTAAACCACTTGACAACATATTTTTTTTATTACATCAATCATGGTAAAAAATGGGATAAATCCAATTAAAAATCACTTGACCAATTTATTTGTTCCCATAAGAGGTGTGCCCCACAAGAAAAGAAGTTGAATGGTACTAAATGAGGCTCAATTTGGGTGAAGAAGCTCCAACGTTCCACTTGGGGACACATTTTTCTTGCGAAAAGAGCTCAAATGGTCATACTTTTCCCACTTTGACTCCAATGTCTAGATTGACTAGTCAAATAAATTAATGAGTGGTTGAATTGTCCCCAAAAGAAATCGATTTGGTCATGTGGTGGAGAATTTAATTGTTTTGCATGTGGAAAAAACATCTTTGACCCTTCAACAATTATTCCAAGGTGAGAAGACCCCAAACGTTTCACTTCATGACCATTTGACCTTGTAGAATGTGCCACACGATTTTGTAGAAGAGGTGGGGCGATTTTTCATTGATACTTCATCACTCAGAATTCTGTGACATGGGTTCTTCTCGTGATTTTGTTTTGTTAATTTTGAACTCCATGTTATATTTTTGCCTCAAGGGTGTGTCTGCATGAAATGATGTTTTTCTTAGGATTTTCTTTCGGTCATTTTGAATCCATGTTGTATTTTTTCCTCGGGGACTGTTGACCGCCTATTCAACTAGGGGGTCAAGTCCATGTGCCATAAAGATATGCATCAACAGATGCTAATATGTCGAAGACAGTTTGGTTCTACTAGGCAATTTTTGCCTCCAACACATATTTTTGTAAACGGAATTTTCGCACCCCTGCGTGGGTTCATAATGTAATAGGTCTGCATGGATCATAGTTAGGTCAGTTACCTTGGGATTTCTTCAGTAGGAGAGTTCCTTTCATTGAGGGTTTTTTATCCTCAGGTCATTAATTGGGCTTTTCAGCCTTATTAATTTCCCTTGAGTTTTTCCCTCCCACCAACAATAATTCTTCCAAAGTGGTGAAAGGCATTCTAATGGGGTTATCTTCTAGTAGCTATTGTTTATGAATGATGTAAATGACCATGTATGACATCTTAGAAAGTTTCACGGAATTTCGTCGAGTCTAGATAGGTTTTTTTTAATTAATTAAATTAATTAAATTTTCCTAAGGTTGAAGGCTTAATTAATTAATTAATTAATTGTTGTTGAGCAAATATTGTAAAAACTAGGTCCTTGGGATTTTGCTAGGGGTATTTGTGCTCAAAAGAAATGGAATGAGACCCCCTACACCCTTGGACCAAGTTTCAGATCAGTCGGACAACTTTTGCTAGGTGTTTGTCCACTAGGAGTCTCAGTCAGTCAAAACAACGATTTTAATTGCTAAATCATGACATAGGAAAAATGTCATTTTTGTAATTTTGAGCAAATGGGGTAAAGTAATGATGGAAAAGTATGAGAGAGATTTTTCCTAACCTTTCCTAACCTTTTCCAACCCTCACATCACCCCCTCACCTAGTCATTAAGCAAAAACGTCACTTTCCCTAGARTGGTGTGCCCCCCTTCTAGAAAGTCTCCAAAAAGTGAAAAAATAATAAAAAAATTAATGGGAGACTTATTATATCCCTTGGTGTGCCTCCCTAGACCCTACAACTCATCATTTAACTTGTCAAATCCTTGCCAACTCACTCCAACTCATTTCCACTTCATCCATCCATGCCAAAACCCTAACTTACCAAAACCCTAAAAGTGACTTTTCTTTGATGTGTGACACTTGTAACTCATCCAAGAGGGGTAGCTTTGCCTTCCCAAGTATAAATAGAACCCCTCCCTCACTCATTTATCACCATATCTTGAGCTATTGTTATGCTACTGGATTTTCCCTTTATCTCTCTCTCTCTCTTGTTCATTTTGCTTCCTTTCCATTTTGCTCTTGAGAGTGTTGGAGCAACATGTTGCTGCAAGACTCTCCTCTTGAGTAATAGAAAGGCTTTGGAGGATTTGAAGAAACAAAGAGTATTCTTGTTGCTTCTTGCTACTATTGAAGTGATCTTGTTATAATTTTCTCTCTCATTCTTGCTTCAAGTTTATAGATCTAGAGTAGAAGCTCCAAGCAAAGTATTTTGTTTGGATAGATTTGTGGTAGTATTATCATAGATCTAGTGAAGTGTTTATTTGGGTATTTCAAAGTACTTTGTTTTACCATCTAGATCTACTCACATTCTATCTATTGTTGTAGCTTTTCTCACAACTTTTGCAGGTTTACCTCTAGGGTTTTATTGGGCTAGCCTCAAGGAAGAGTCTACTCTTAAAACCTACCTAAAACTCCATTGCTTTTCAGATCTGATTTCTTTGCTCATCCTTTCCATATTTCAGTTTGTTAACAATCATAGATAGGTCACTTTAAATCTATTTTTATTGGGATACTTGTATGTGAAAAATTTCTGCATAAAAACATAAATTTTTCTTGACTTGTGGTGTGTTGTGTAGCATTTCCAGCAAGCAATAGCTCGCTGGTTTTTGCAGGTTTTTACCAGGTATAAGGGTTATGCTGTCCACTTTCGGTCATACAATACCTCAACAACTTCTCTATTGATTGGGTAACGAAAACTCACCATTTTCCTTTTCCTTCTAGCATTTCTAAAGTCTTATTCTTGCTTCCAACCCTCTTTGGCACAACACAGGTAGGCTTGCCTCCACCGTGTGCCGTTGTGAGTGGTTTGTTTCTTGCTTTTATTTTCAAGTCATTTATCTCATGGTTGCCTACACCTTGGGTGAGACATCCCCAATATTGTATGGCTAGGTTAGTAATGTGTTTATGATTTGCTTATGCTCACATGGTTAAAATCTTCTAGAAGTAGATCTCCCATTCACATAACTAGTCTTAGCTTAAGCCCATGGAGGCATAATTTCACTTACATGCTTTAAATCGTTTAATCTTTCAAGTTTCATTTTCATAACATCTATCTTAATGCAAGTCACACATGGGTGAATGGTAGAAGTTTAAATCTTTCATTGGCAAGCTGTTCTTGTCCTTTTCAAAGCACTCATTTCTTTCAAGCTTGCAAATTTTCGTGGTTAAGTAAATGGTGTAGAAGTAACTTGTTCTTTTTAGCAATTATTATACATGCTATATGTGTTTACATGCTTCATTCTTAAGGTTTAAAACACATCTTTTGGGCTAATTAAAGTTTCGGTTTGGACACTTTTTCACTAATTTTGGACAAGTAAAAGTCACTTAAACACTCTCAAACACCTTAAAATACTTAGTCCATAGGCATAATAATATATTAGACTTAATAGGACACCTAAATTCTCCATCTTCGCCATCTAAAATGTGGTTTGAGGAAGGCAACGAAAGGTGCTAGGCTGGGGACGGTCTCACGACGCGTGGTGTCTTTTCCGGGAGTACTCGGATCTTTAGGGTTGACCTGTGAAGCTAGGGTAGGCCTCGTTGCCTCACTTCTTGAGCATCCAATAGCCATTTGGTAATTGGGGGAGGAGGATTTTGGTTTGACACTTAGTTAGGGTAATGAAATCTTTAACAATCTTTAAGTAACTTTTAATCTACTAGGCTTTTGAACACCTTACTTTCATTGGTAAATCTTATGGTTGTTTAAAACTTTACTTGCGAGCACACATCTCTTTCATTTTTACATGCAAGTACACTTCTTTGTGGATTAATTATCTAAGTGTCAATCTTTTAAGTATTGTGGAGCACTTGTTCTTTAAAGCATTCCTTTTTATTTGTTAAGTGTTCTTTTTGTGGTGTGATCCCTCAAGAGATAGCGCATCCTATTTGGAGGCATCATCTTGTTGGGTCTTGAGTGTTGATGTTGCCATTGAAAAGCAGTCCAATAGAGTAAGTGCTATTGGGGCATGCTTGGCTTTAATGTGTTGATGATGTTCATGCTTTGATATCCTTTAATTCCTGCACATTAGAACACATGGTTAGCTTGTTTCTTATGTAATTTTGTATCTTGTTGTACATCTCCTATTTTGAAATTGTTGTATATCTATCATTCATTATTGGTTGTAAGTATCTTTGTAAATCTTTTGTAATCAAACACCCTTAAACTTTAGTTGACCCCTTGCCCAATCTTTAGGTACTAGTCTTAGTTGACTTAAGAAAGGGCTTGTTTGACATAAGTAAATCTTGCATCTTACATTTGCTGCCTTTGCATCATAGGTTAGTCTTTGCCCCAACCTTGTAACTAATTAAAACCAACTCCTAGAACATAACGTTAATCACATCTAGTAACTAGGGTCTACCCCACTTGGCTTCCCTCGGAGTAAGCCTAGACGGAAGAGGTTCAAGCCAAAGTGACAGCGTGGGCTTTGAACCTAGGCATTGTGCCTCCAAGGACACACTAAGTGAGCAGGACTTAGCTCACGTTTGCAAGTGTGTATAAGGACGGCAACAGGGACCACTACATGAAAAGATGTGCACTACATGAAAGGACGTGCACTAATGAAAACTTTGTGAGACTGCCATGTTGAGAACAAAATGATAATGCACCATGGCCAAGGGATACCTACAGACTCAATAAAAAATAACCATGTGGGAAGACATAGGTGTGCATGACATGGACCAGACTAGGCCCCACAAACTGCAATCACCCCTACATAAGATCTGTGGCTCCACTCAATCATGTGTTCCAATAGATCCGTACCACAACCACCAATCCTATCAAGGACGAGAGATGGTGAGACGTGGACATAAGGGGACTGCTCATGGTTGGGCAAAGTTTGGGAGTCCACTACAAAAAGTCATCCACTATGGTTTACATGGCTTTGACGGACATCCTTGGGCTTACAATGGTGTACCCAAGTGACAACTCTAGGGTACCTCTTGGAGAGGTAACATGTACCTTGGATAAAGTGGCTGGAAATGCAATATTTCCTTGCTGTCCTTTTATATCAGTCTTGCAAAAACAGAGAAAAAAGCAAAAAACCAGCAAGAAAGTGGCTTTTTGAGGCCTCCCACAAGTGTGTAATCACACTAGATCAATAGATCTGTGGATAGAAATGATATGGAAGCAAAGTATGAGTAAATACTATGCCCTAGAGCCTTTAAATCTGCAATAGAAATCTGGAAATTACTATTGCAGATTTGGGGTTCAATTCCCCCTAGTGTTAAAACCCAAATTTGCTACAACCAAGAGAAATGCTTGCTAAGCTGTGGTATTCTTCTATGTTAACCAGAAAACAAAAGATAAAACTTATAAATCAGATCTGGAAAAGTTATGGAAGGGTTTAGGAGGTAAATGCTTCAAATATATGTCCCTTTTCATGCAAAAATGGGTGTAGATATGAAAATGTTTTTTTCTGTATTAACATAGATCTGCACACTATTCTTCAAGAAAACCCTCGTGAAATATATTCAATAAAGCATAAAACTCAAGGGTAGACTTATCTTGGAGTAGGGAAATTCTTAAGTAGCAAAAACCCCAAGATCTACTAGCTTATGAAATATAAAAATGAAGAACTAAGCTAGGGTATGATATTTTTGTGTTTTTTATAAAAGATGAAATATAAAAATGAAGAACTAAGCTAGGGTATGAGCGATTGTGACCCTGCGAGTTCAAAATTGGCCTCAGATGGATTCTTGGTTTATTGGGTTTGGAGTCGGAAGACTATCTCCCCCAATACTAGAAATTTTAACAATAGGTGGGTTCCTCCTTGAATTTGCTAGGAGAGCTCCTTGATGGATGGTCTCCAAGACAACCAATCAACCTGGGTCAAAGTGATAGCCTACCACTTGGTTGAAGCTACTTCCAAGAAAGTTGGTCCAACAACTTGGGTGTGTTTCATTAAGAACGCACAAAGAAAGAAAGAGACGAAGAGTCTATTTCCTATTTTCCACGTGACTATGTAGCCTCTCACTGGATTGATTGGTCACCTCTTGCAATTGTGCTTTGACAAAAATAAGCTCCTCTACACCCGTGAGAAATAAATATTTTATGTACAGAACCAAGATGAGTGGATCAGACCCAACAAATATGAAGTACAAGTTAGGACTCGCCTCACTCTTGGTAAAGCCCATTCTTTGCTAGTATCCGTCAATCTTGGAATACCAGGCCCTAGGTGCCCATTTGAGTCCGTACAAGACTTTCTTAAGCCTACACACATGAGACTCCCTCCCATGTACCTCAAAGCTCTAAGGTTGCTCTATATATACTTTTTCCTCAATGATCCCGTTGAGGAAAGTTGTCTTCACATCCATCTGATGTATCCTCCACCTCATAACTGAAGCAATAGAAATAGCAACTTGAATACAAGCATACTTGGCGACTGGAGCAAATGTTTCCTTGTAGTTCACTCCCTCTTTTTGGGAGAACCCTTTCACCATGAACCTCGGCTTGAAATTCTCGATGCTACCATCTGCATTATGCTTGATCTTGTAGAGCCACCTAGAACTCACAATTGACTTCCTCTTCGGTCTTGACACTATGTCCCAAACATCATTCCTCATAATAGAGGTGTACTCCTCTACCATGGCATCCTACGAACCTTGTTGATTTGCTGCTTCCTCAAAACTGGAAGGCTTAACATCAATGATGCTACTCATAAGCGCCATATAGTTCAGAAACTTCCTCAGAGGCCTGCACTCTTTGACCACACTCCTAGGAGCCTCACCAACATCCCTCAATGTCTGTAATAGCCACCTGGGTCTCTTGATAGGACTAGAAGGGGCTAACTCCTCCCTATTTGAAGTCTGGGCTGCTGACTGCTGCTCATCCTTCAGAGCCTGCTGCTCCTCATCCTCTGTCACTGTTGATGACTCTTGAGATCTCCTAGATGCCAAGTTCTCCTCGAACTTAACATCTCTGCTCACAATTTTCTTACGCTGCGCTGCAGTGAAGATCATGTAAGCCTTTGAGGTCTCACTGTACCCCACAAATATACCCTTCTGTCTTGAAGGCTCCAACTTCGTCCTCTTTTCCACAGACACATGGATGTAGACTGGACAACCAACGATCCTCAAATGTCCTATCGTTGGCTTCATTCCTGAGAATGCCTCCTCCGGATCTTGTCCCCCAATATCCTGTGAGGACTCCTGTTTTGCACATACACTGCCATGTTAGATGCCTCTGCCCAAAGAAACATAGGAAACTTTTGGTCATGTATCATAGCCCTGGTAGAATCGATGATGGGTTGATTCTTTCTCTCCGCAACCCCATTTTGTTGAGGGTTGTATGAGACTGTCAACTCTCTTAATCCCTGGCTCCTTGCATAAATCCTTGAAGTCATTGGAGGTGTACTCTCCCCCATTATTCGACCTCAAGACCTTGATCTTCTTTCCAATCTGGTTTTCCACCTGAGCTCTAAACTCTTGAAACCGACTAAATACCTCATCCTTGGTTTTCATAAAGAAGATCCAGGTTTTCTTGGAAAAGTCATCAATGAACATCACATAGTATGACGATCCATGTATCGATGCTACTTGTTATCCACTAAGTTGCACTAGGATGGACTTGCAGTTGAGCTGCCAAAGATTGAACAATCATATGTTCAAAATTAGAGTTCAGAAGTCCAACCGGTCAATATGACCACTTTTTCGCATTTCCATTCCCCCATGGGGCATTGTAATAAAATGTATCTAGCATGAAGAACTTGTAAAAGACCTAGCCTCCTAAGACTGAATCATGAGTGCACAACTCTAGAGTTTTTTTTTTACTTATTAATTATTTTTCGCTTGAATTAATTTTCTAAGCATGTTATAATTTTTGAGTTTTTTCACTCAATTCCTCCAAAGCTGGAGTGTGTATTGATGGTAAGGCCTTAGCTTGGAAAATCTAAGTCTAGTGTCTAATGTTTATATTACCATGCTAGTCATTATTGTTGAGTCATATGCAAATTGCGCGAAGTCCCCCCTAGGATGTTTTAATGTTTTCAGTCAATAAAAAATTTCCCACAAAATAGGATATTTTAATTGTAATTTACTCATAAGTTAAAAAAGTGGTACTAGGAGGCATCATATGCCATGGGGGTATTCGTTTTGCACTCAGAATACCCACTTTACCTTAGTACCCACTTTGTGAGTGAAATTAGTGATATTTAATCACTTAAAACTATTTTTACTCACAAAAGTCAAATAAAAGACATAAAAAATCAGAAAAATCAGCAAACCTATTTTTTGGGAAACATGTCTAAGACATGTTTTCAGTCAACTCACCCTCTCTTGGAGTTAATTGAGCCTTGTTGGCACATGTGTGTGAGTTATGGGCAAGATGGGCATGTGTTATCATGAGTTTGGACAAGTCATCAAGAATAGGTGTGCCCCTCTTCAACAGAGCTAGCGCACTCCAAGAGAGGGCTGCCTACCTCTTGAGAGGTGGCGGCCTCCTCCTCTCTCTATTGTTCAAACTTGTCATCCATATGAATTATGAGATAGGTGGCAACCTGTTATCCCCATTTTGTAGATAACTAAGGAGATGCTGTCTCAAGGCCCTCAGGTTGCAAATATGGAGTGCCGAGAGACTACATGACCAACAGTACCCATTGCAAAGATGGAAAACCCACTCACCACCACAGATGGTCATAGGTTTACAAATGGCATCCACCACACCAGTTGGCTTTCGGAAGGCAGTGGGCCTTGCTCCATGAGGTACAAGTCAGTATTATGGTGAGCATCATTTCAATACCTAAGCCATTTGATTATGTTGTATCTTAGATTGCTATAGATTTCATGATATGTGCTTGGACATTATGCCTTTTGCCCTGCTTCACCTTGGTGGTTGACATTGTGCCCTAGTAAGTGGTCTTCTTTGGGAATGGGTTTGCTACTGGGAAATCCCTTAATGAGCCATCGTACCGTTCTCCACCATACTTACCATTTTCCATCATTATTCCCCTCCATTTCCTTATCTCTTGGGATTTTATGGTGTATTGACCCAAGAAGGGGTTGTCCCTCATTCTATGGGAAGAAGGGGCTAAAGGCCCAGAGGGGTTGGTGTTGGGTAAAAGATAAAATCCATATATAAACCTTCTAGATGCTTCGCCCAAGGATCACCTAAGAAAACAATAAAACACTTATATTTTGAATAAAGGGGACCCACAATATAAGAAAGAAATGCTTGAAAGGTAGGTTGAAGGATAGGAGGTCTCATCACGAGCCGACCTATCATGTCCATGGATATCTAGTGGTATGACATTGTCATCATCTAGTCACCAAACCAGGGCAATGACTCTCAGTTGTATGGCTGAGAGAAAGGGGGTCTTATCACGAGCCATCCTTCTCATTTCCATTAGGTATTTGTGGGTGACATTGCCACCACCTGGTCACCACGCCAGGGCAATGACCTTGAATCTCTCCTTATGCTTGTATGAAAGAAAATATAAAGAAAGAAAGATAAAAGGAAAATGATGGGCTTGGAAAAAGTGCATTGCGGATGAAGGTACCACACACCCTCTACAAAGGCACTCATGAATGAGACACCCTATGCCCATTGAGTCTTGACCACATCCACCTCACACACTTTACATGGCTTAGAGAGGGACCTCTTGGAGGCTCTCGTTGACCTAGGGAAAGATCTACCCAATAGGACACCTCGTCAACCCTCCCATACTTAAGCTTGACAAGTCGCATAGTGTCTTTGAGTTGTTAATTGTTTGATATGGTGATCTTTGATGCAATGCTTGGATGGCTTATTTATTGATTGGATTAACTTATCATGATGTTATGACTTGAGATCCTTGGAGGGTGTGTTCATTTGTCTTTGCAAGACTTAACTGGTGGACAGTTTTGGGAGAACAAGCCTAGCTTGGGTTTTCATGGGGCTACGAGCCCACAGGTTGGATGCTAGGGGTCCACATGCCAGATGAGAGAGAGATGACTTGGATGGCCTTGATGATTCCTTTGACGACCTAGCCCACCCATTGCTTGCCAAACGATTTGCCCAGGAGGGGCAAAATGTCCTACTTTTGAGTTTGACGTCATAACCTTGGGGGCTAGGGCATGGTGGTGAGGTGCCACTCCTTGACACATGGACGTTTTGAGGAGAAGTGAGTATTCACCATGGTATGAATGCCTAGATACTTGACACATGGCCTTTGGAGGCCCTTCCATGCTTCTCCAACACCAATGACCTCCTCAAAGTGGCAAAACGTCCCCTAAAGGGGTGATGTTGTCCTAAATTAAGGTTTAATTTGTGCAAAAGATAAATTTTAAGTGAATTGTTTAATATTATTTTGTTAAGGGGGCAAGACTAGGGTTGTTTACCTCTAATCTTGTGTTTTACTCCTTATTTTGTGGACAAGCTATGTTAGTTAAATTTTGTATAAATAGAGATCATAAGATCTCATTTTAAATCATAAAGTCTCTCTTGTGAGAGACTTTGTCTGAAATTTTCGGCCCCCTTGGCTCTTTTATCTCTTGTGCACTTGTTTGATGGTTATTTTATGAATGGTTGATGGAGGAGGCCTAGTGCTAGCTTTGGATGATGCTTTCTAGCTCTTGTTGTGATTTATCTTGGCATTTCTCTTGATCTTGGTATGATTTTCTACTATTATGCTATCATTTTTTCAAGTTCAAGTATTGTTATGCTAAGAGCTAGGTGGGAAGTATAAGGGCATACACCCCCAAGGAGGTAGCTTCTCTAAGCTCCTTGTGACTCCATTAACCCAATAGTAAAGGCACTAATCATACTCTTTTTGCATTGGAGATATAAAATCGTTGCCTCATGAAACACAATCTTTGACCTTTTGAAAGTTCTCTTGCTTGAAGTTGATTTATCTCATTGAGAGGAGTTTCCCCCCACTAGGGCATCCCCTCTCTCCCAACACTCTAATTGCTGTTACAAACTTTAACCTACAGCCATTAAGGCTGTATAACCCTAGCTATCAACACTCTCATAACTCTTAATCTAACCCTAGACTACCTCTCTAACTTTCCTTATTTACTCCACTAACTAGGGCGCATCTTTTGAGGTAGTTCTTGGCAACTTTTCATGGTTAATTTTGCTGCTGTTCGCCATTGAATACTACAGCCATAAGGCTGCAATTTTCTGCAGAAAACACTTATTACAACAACCATTTAATCTACCTCCTTAAGTGCCTTTTTTCAGCTTATATTTATTGTTAAACTTACTGCTGATTTACTAAACAAGTCTAGATGTTTACATGCTGATTTTAGATGTTTTACTTGCTGATATAAGCTGATATATACTGCTGCAAATTAGGGACAGCAAGCTTAACGTGCTGATCCAACTAACATATACTATTTCAAAGTGTCTTTTCTTGTGTCTCGGGTAGGTACAATCTTCAAGAGAAGTGTTATACCTGTGGGGCAACAATTTCTTGACTTGCAAGGCATCTCTTTCCACCTTTCACTCCACTTACACTTGACCTATAGGGGTTTCATTTCCATCTATCTTCATCTTCATCTCAATCCCCCTAGGGTCACCGAGATCACCTCCCTAGAGTGACCTAGTCACCCTTGAAGTGCGAGACCTACATTGAGGTGACATTGGGTGTAGGATTTCCAAGTTGTAGTACTCGTTCTGTGGTTGGGTCGGGCTTTGCCCAACCTACAACTTCCACTATAACACAACCCATTAGCGACCATTTGTCTCACTCATCCTCACACTTTGTGCATCCTCCCTCTACACTTCTTGTGCCCTCCTCCATTGGGAACTCCATCCTTTGGCTATATATTGAAGCTTTTCTCCCATTGCAAACTAGTTGGTGCTTGGAGAATTGATGCTTGTGGTTGTATTTTGTAATCTATCTTTCTCTTTGGAATAAAAAGGCTTTGGAGGCTATTACATGGTGTAAAGCATTGTTGTGTGGATCTTCTATGTTTAATTTTGTATGAGGTATATTCTTTCTTAGTGAATTTTTGCATTTAAATTGTTAAGATTTTACCATTTGCAAGAAGTCTTTTAGTTTTGCAGGATATCTCACTTGAAGAATAGGTTGAGCAAGTAAGCATCCTCCTTTCTTCAAGAATGTGGTGAACAACATAGTCCCTCAGTTTTCTACCAAAGAGGAAACTCCATTGCCCAAAGCAATCCAAGGGATCAAACACTTTCTATCTCTCTTTCTCTCACAAATTTATAATATTCTTTTGGTTACTTTCTAATACATCTAAGATCAATCTTCTTGCAAGTTTAATTCATAAGTAGATCTAATTTGTAGCAGCATATGTTTAGATCTTAGTGTTGAAATAATGTAACTGCGAAGAGTATTCTTATTATTATTGTTATTTTATTCATTGGATTAATCCCCATTGTGGATTAATCATGTCGGTAATTGTATTAGGACCAAATCCCCTTTTGCGGATTGGTCATCGAACAATTGTAATAGGCAGAATACGAAGTCGGCCCCAACAGTTATTATTGAGACCCATAATTAAATTAAAGGTGGGTTTACCCACCCAGAGTGAGAGGTTGGCCCTGCCAGTGAAACCCTTTCACACGTGCCAGTCTTGTATATATAGGAGGCTAGCGCCTCACTTTATCACACAACTCACTTGCTCATTCTCTTATGAGGCAAGTTGCAATTACCAGTTGGAGAGAGGAGAAGAAGAGTGGTGCATCTCTTGGAGAGGACTATCTGTATTGGTTTGAGTTATCTCTTGAACATTGTATTAGCAATTTATGACAAAGAAGTTTTTGATGGGTTTTCTTCCCCTAGAGGGTTTCCCAGGATAAATGCTTTGTCTCTTGTGAATGTGTATTTCTCAGTGATCTTGTTCTTATGATGCTCTTATCTATTGAAATGCAAAGAACTATAATAATGGCATAAACATTAACATGGTT
>ML783558.1:908535-921052 GCA_009831015.1 Picea engelmannii | reverse complement strand
TGGGTTTTCTTCCCCTAGAGGGTTTCCCAGGATAAATGCTGTGTCTCTTGTGAATGTGTATTTCTCAGTGATCTTGTTCTTATGATGCTCTTATCTATTGAAATGCAAAGAACTATAATAATGGCATAAACATTAACACTTAGCTTAGCATTAAAGTTTCATTTGTAAAATCAAGATCTAGCATAAGAAAGTCTCTTTTTGCAAGTTATATTTTTAGCAAAATCTGAAGGCTTGAAAGGAGATCTATTATATTGAGCTTCATTTTTCTATTTGGTAAGTACAAGTGCTTTAAGTTTGCTGATTCAAAACAACAAACAAAGATCCTAAGGAAGTAAGTTTTTAGCTTGCTTTCCTTAGTTCATTTTGCTAGTTTTTCGTTGTTTTAACTTAGATTATTTTTTGGGGTTTTCTAATAACGTTCAAAGACACCTTTAAAGTGTTTTTGGGTTTCTTTTATCTTTGTTCGCTTGCTGTTTTGTGCAGGTTTGCGAACAAACAAGAGGAAACTTTGCCCAATTTTGGCGGAATTAGAAGTTCTGGGACACCAAGAAGGACCTCATACTTCAATAAACCATTTGAAAAATTGTACGCTTGGTGGTCTTATCTTGTGTAAGGGACCACAAACCTCCCAAAAAAGAGATCATTGTAAATCCATAATAAAATCAATGGGCTACCCAGTGCCCTGTTTTCATCCCCGCTTGCGGGATTGGTGTCTTGTGCCGTGATTGTTCCTTTTGCTTCAAATCTTTTATATTTGCAACTCTCACCTAAAGGAAAGATAAAATCAATCGTAAAATTTATCACAAGCACTGCAAAACTTAGTTTAGATTTCAATTTCATAGTTAGTTTAGATTAGATTTCAATTTCTAGATTAATTTAGCTAGATATATTTGCTAGATTAGTTTCTTTTCAACATTTCATTTGCAAAATAAACATTTTGCCTCAGCTCCCTGGTGTATGCTTAGAACCCTTGCGATCCTAGCTCGACCTGGGGAACCCATCGCAACCGGGGTGTGGATTAGTTTTTATTAGGGAAATCTTTAAGTAGCTATTGCTTGTTTGGAAACGCAAGAGGGTTTGTGTAAGAAATATAGCGGGAACTTTGAGATCTAGGTTCTCCTTGTTGGATCTCCCACATTCTCTTGAGCTTGTGTGCGAAGTTAGACGGATACTCTCCCTGTTGGACATCTGGCAAGTTCAACCTCCAATCTAAAGCCTCTTAGAGGCCACATCTAGATCAGGTTTACTTTTCTGCAACACTTAGCATACATTGCAGAAAAGGTGGCTTGCAAACACAAGAGTCACTTTCACAATAAACCTAATCAATTCCAATTAAAATCTTACAAGGACAATTCACGACAATCTTCATTCCAATAACATTACATATATCTTACAATTTGGCATTGGTCTCATTTACTTTACTTTTACATCCTTTTACTTCAAGCTTTTACAAAGTTAAGCATTTCGGTTTATCTTGAAGTATTTTATTGCTTATTGTCATTTATGAAATATCCCTGATCCCGCTGATCAAGATATTTGCTACTGTTCTAATGCTCTCTCTTGCAGATCTGATACACTGGGGGTTTCTGGATGCGTTTTAGTCGTGTGTTTGAGATATTCTTTGGTTATTGCGAGTGCATGTTGGTTATTGCATGTGCATGTTGGTTATTACATGTGCATGTTGCATATTTAAGGTTTAACAACATATAAAGGATGCATGCAAAAGTAGAGAACATCAACTGCCCAATATCATGTATAATAACGATTCAAACTTGGAAATACAATAGCCTACTGGAAATATAGAATCTAAACGTCAGTCATATCTCATGGATTAGTACTGGAATACAATCGAATAACATAAAAAAATACCTGTGATCAGAAGATGATAGCAGATCTGATGCATGCACGGATAGATCGACAAAAGATGCGATTCCAGAGAAATACGGTAATCGCTACTAGCTGGAAAACTCATCCGGAAGAATCGACCATCGGAATGTGCTCAAAACTGCTCCAATAGAAGTGCCCTAGTCTCTAGACTGAAATGGATGTCTGTCGGATCTCGGATCTGACCCCTGAGGCACTGGATTTGGATCCCTGGGGGGTTTGCGCCCCTCCTGGGACACTGGATGCGCCCAAAAGGATTCCACCAGCAGAATCTACTGCTATATGGCTCAAAACGATCATCTCGCCAAATAATGAAATGGGTCGGAAGGATTTGTTTGGATCTTCTCTGAAACTCTACATGCAACACCAAATGTCTGTCCGGAAGAGCTGCGCCCTAAATGGATGAATTAGTCGATCTGCAATATTCCATCGTCAGAATCTGACGATAGATGGGTCAATAGAAGCGCCCTGGCTGGATCTCAAATGGGTTGGAAGGAAACTGCAATCGAGGTACGGATCTTGTGCAGCTCTCCAAACCCTCAAACTGACTTGCGCCCTCACTGGCTGAGCTGCGCCCTCTGCAATGGATACTCCTGAAAAGTACGGTGAAATACCTGGATGGTATCTTCGATGGGCTAGGGTGTGTCTCTCAACACCGAAACCGATCAAGGGTGGTGGTTTCCTTCAGAAATCCACAAAATAGTAAGGTCGGCTCTCCTCCTCCTCTGGGAACTCTTAACATCAAATCATAACAATGCATAATGAATTAGGTTGCTTTACCCTTCCTTTATAGCTTCCCGAAACCCTAATTGATTGTTGACCTTTTCCCTCCAAGTGACTTTTACTTTATTTTATTATTCCTTGATTATATCACTTAATTAATTGATTAATTAACCATTTTGCCTGTAAAAAGTGATTTATCCATACTAATGGCTTCTTCGGCCACTAAAAGTCACTTCTCATCATCTTATCCTGTAATGCTCTTCCTCTCGATTCCGATCAACTATTACACTAAGAGGTTTCTCCAAGTAATATGCCCATTATGACCTTCTTAGTGAATTTAATTAAGATATGACCCATAATAACTCAAAATTACGAAAATCGTCGGAATGCAACGAAACCAAAGCCTAGCTGTGCGGAATGGATCCTGATGATGATCGATGCAAGTCGGGCCCAAATAAACCCCTCAATATCTCCCGAGCTCTCCGTCACCCCTATCTGGCTACTCAGGTAGGCATAACACTCTGAAATGTTGTAATGTTATAATGTCCCAAAATGGGGACATTACAATTTACTTTCAAGTATTACATCTATTTTCATTTCATGCAAGTATCTCTTATATGTTGAATACTAAGTTGCAGTAAACGCCCCTACCCCCTGTTAGAATATAATGGATGTGCTCGTTTTACCATTGACAATATCGCTATTGTCACCCAACCATAGGCCGAAGCCACCCTCCGAGCACCTTAACCTTGACAGAGAATCACTCCGGAAGCAAACCCTAGGCTAGATAGCCAAACAAAGGGTAGCACACCTTTCCCCAAGGATAGCACATCAACAACTGCTGATCAGATAGTGCAAACCCTAACCAAGAGATAGTCCAAGCCAAACGTGATCTGCTAGCTGGAGTAGCTGCAATGACATCTCTCCTCCAAACCTGCACACAAAACTGGGCATTGCAGTGTGCACAAGTGCTGCTCTGTAATTCTGAGACTGCCTGCCAGAATGAAGACTGGCCTCTTGTATTTATAGTAATTCTGGCTAACTGCCTGGGCCGACTTCTCATTTCGGGTATCTGTCTATTCAGTATATTTTATTTCTTCTGGCCGACTTCTTCTCTTGGAGGCTAATAACCTAATACAAGTTATCCTTTTGAGCTGACATGTCTTCTAGGGTTATTAGCCAACTCATTAGGGTTTCTTTTTGTTTCTCGGAGTATTCTATTCTCGTCAGGTTTACACGTGGAGGTAAATACCTCCCGCAGCTACACTCCCTCCTAGCTCTGGAGGTATTACGGTAATGGTCTTGAGCACAAACATACCATTCACCCGATAACATCAACATAGTCATCTAGACTATCTCATGATTGGATCATGAGCACCATCATCACTATCAGTGTCATCAACTGCATCATCTCTCAGAACCATACTCTATCTGAGTAATCAGACATGATGCTCACTCCATAGAGTGACACAAGAGCCATTCTTTTAATCTAGAAGAATAAATGTTTTGAACCATTTTCTGTCTAGGAAATCTCTGTTCATTGATCATCCATCTAGCTGATAATCATTTTCAACATTGCTGATAGTCTTCAAGACAATCAGAACAATATCATTCAATAGAACACAACTGTGTCTATCCATAGTAGTACACAACTACAATCCAGTGGTACACTACCACACCAAGTAGCACACAGGTACTTGATTAGTGATGTATAGTCACAAACAGTGGAACACATCCACCATAGTATACATCTACTGTTCTAGAGACATACAATCTTCATAACAATCATCTGATATCAACCAGCACAGAAACAATGTTATTATATAAACTGCATCATCTGTGCCATTCTTCCACTCACATCTGTGAGATCTTGGAAGAGCATCTACCCTCAGAAGGTAAAACATCAATGATGAGCTATCTGGACTATTCTTCTCAAGCAAGGAAGAATAACTGTCCTGATTTCTGAGCCTGGACCATTCCCCACCCTGGGCCATTCTTCCGACACTAGACAAAGTGTAACTTGGAGAGAATGAGTCTGCGCTAAGGAATGTCTGTCCCTGATTGCTGAACCTGGACCATTCCCCACTCTGGGCCATTCCTCCGGCACTAAACAAAGTGCAACCTGGAGAGAATGAATCTGCCCTAATGAATGACTGTTCGGACCATTTCCCATGTTAACCACAAGAGGAAATGTTTGTCCTGCACCAACCTCCAAAACGGACCACTCCCCATGTTAACCACAATGGGAAGTCGCTGTCCGACGAGGTGGGCCAGTCTTCTTGAGTAACCCTCAAGAAGAGAGACTGCCCTAGACCACTCCCCATGTTAACCACAATGAGAAGTCACTGTCTATGGTACATCAACAATCTTGACGATTTTCCGAATTGGAAAATGTTTGTTCGTCAGAAATCTCAATCCACTTTCCGAACTGGAAAGAATCTGCTCATCATATCCATCAATCAATAATACATCAGTGCTCCCTCCCAACCTGGGAGTCATCTCTTCCTTTTTCAACAAGGAAGTCGTCTCCACGAGCTCCAGCTTGCGTACGCAAACTCTTTCATCTTGAACAAAAGCTTTATCAAAATGTCTGCTTATCTGCTCATTTGTGGAGATATGTATTGGAGAACCACTTTCTCCTTTTTGGACTTCATCACGGATAATGTAATGCTTGATTTCAAATGTACTTCGGTCTAGAACACTGGTCTTCTCTGAAGGCTTGATGTAGCTCTGATCAATAAAGTATATCATTGTTGGAAAACTGGAACATATCCATGTGGCACTTCTTCTGTGATCATGAGATATGATCTGTTGAGTAATCATCTTGATACAATATCTCTGTTATAGAAAATCTTCACCACGCTTTTGCTGTGTATTGGAGGTTCTCCACCAAGTTGTCTTCTTCCATCTACATACAAGGGTCTCTTTCTGGTATACCTCAAAGCTTTGAGGTTGCTCTTCATACGCTCTTTGTTCAATTGCTCTGGAGAACAGTCTTTGCATTCATCTGATGTAGAGATCCAACCCATGGATATTGCGGATGATATAATGACTCATGCAAAGGTATGTCTGGTTTACTGGAACAAGTAATCGTCATAGTCTTCTCCCTCCATCTAGGAGAACCTCTAGTTCTGGATCTTGCAATGCTTGCATATATACACTGTTCTTCATCACAACTTTCAGTTCCTCTGCTTGATTGCTTTTAGTGAGTTCATATCAGGCTGGTAATCTTGTGATTCTTAATGACTGGTTGTTTTGGCTTCTCTTCCTTTCTTGGAATCTTCATGTTCTTCCTAACGTTTTTCCTTTAGCTCTTGGGTCCATGGAGTTTCTTATAGATTCCATGCCCTAAAGATTCCACTTCTTCCTTTCATTATAGAATCATGGATGTGGATGGACAACCGGGGATACTTTAAGGCTTCTCTTTGAAGAAGACTTCTTCTGAGGTTGAACTGAACACGTACTGTCTTTCATGGCTGCTACCATGGATATATATTTCATCATCTTCAATGGATTATACGATTATTTGAGTACTATGTTTACCAATTCCTTCTCTGAAATGATTTCTTCAATAACTTGTAGTTGATCTCTTAACTGAGAGATTCTCACAAAGTATGATGTTATGCTGTCATCATCATTCATCTTCATGTCACGGAGCTCATTCTTCAGACTCATTATTTGTCCAATGTTTATGACCGAGAAGAGGTTTGTTAGGGCATCGTATATCTTCTTGGATGAATCAAGATGGGAGATGTAGGGTATCAAGTGGTCTTTTATAGATTCCACTATGATACTCATAGCATTGATGTCACCGTCTTTGAACTTCTCCGTAACTGTAACGTTTTGCGGTTCCTTCTCTTTTCCTTTTTCAAACTCTGGTTTCACGATCTTTCCTTTCACGATATCTAACACTTTATTCTTGGCAAGGATGAGGTCAATCTTTGTCTTCTATGCTTTGAAGTTAAAAGCTCCATCTAACTTGTTTTCTGACTTCATAGAGCAAGTCATGGCTACTTTGTCTTGGTCAACCCTAGATTTGACCAAAAAATCAAACTTGACGTCTTGGCTTGTTGAGAGTACCAGGAGATGCGCTAGGCTAGGGCACACTGATCTATCCGGAAGTTAGGTCAATCCCTTCACTTAAGGTGCCTCAACGAGAGGATTAGGGTTTCTGCAGCTGCACCTGCTAGTAACCCTAGCGACAGTGCTATGGTGACTGCTCCTGCTAGAAACCCTAGCGACAGTTCTTCAACGAGCTTAATATCCTTACGGCTATGTTTCCTTCCAGCGGTTAGACTGAATGAAGGAGGTGTGGGCCCATAACCTGTTAGAATATAATGGATGTGCTCCTTCTACCATTGACAATATCGCTATTGTCACCCAACCATAGGCCGAAGCCACCCTTCGAGCACCTTAACCTTGACAGAGAATCACTCCGAAAGCAAACCCTAGGCTAGATAGCCAAACAAAGGGTAGCGCACCTTTCCCCAAGGATAACGCATCAACAAGAGCTGATAAGATAGTCCAAACCCTAACCAAGAGATAGTCCAAGCCAAACATGATCTGCTAGCTGCAGCAGCTGCAATGGCAACTCTCCTCCAAACCTGCGCACAAAATTGGGCACTGCAGTGCGCACAAGTGCTGCTTTGTAATTTTGAGACTGCCTGCCAGAATGAAGACTGACCTCCTGTATTTATAGTAATTCTGGCTAACTGCCTGGGCCGACTTCTCATTCTAGGTATCTGTCTGTTCAATATATACTATTTCTTCTGGCAGACTTCTTCTCTTGGAGGCTAATAACCTAATACAAGTTATCCTTTTGAGCCGACATGTCTTCTAGGGTTATTAGCCAACTCATTAGGGTTTCTTCTTGCTTCTCAGAGTATTCTATTCTCGTCAGGTTGGAGGTAAATACCTCCCGCAACTACCATAATATCAACATCCCCACTGTTTCCTTAGCCAGTACAGTACGAAATGCAGAAAATGGTACGGTATGGCCGGGAAACGTCGTCGACCGTACTGTACAACGTTTCTCGAAAGGGAAACGCCGTACGGTATGACCGGTGGCGTTTCCCGACCGTACTGTTACCGTACGACCAAGTTTCGACGGATTTTAAAGATGAATTATGAAAAAAAAGGGGGTCGTGGAGCCCCCAAACTGCCAATTAGTTTTAGTTAAGCCTTTTTTTACCTTCTCCGAAGAGAATAAAGATGTTTTTCTATCTTTTTGTTTTAATTAAAAATATAAACTTCTAGATGCAAACCAAAACCCTAAATCTCCTTCATTTGCTATAAGAAATCACTTGCTTCACTCATTCCTCACATTTTCATTAGTAAGAGGAGCTTCCTACAACAACAAGAAGGAGATTGTGTGTGGTTTTAGTGAGCAAATTTCTTTTCTATTTGGTGAGTAGATTTATTTTATGTTTGCTTAGCAAGTTAGTAGATTTTTTTTTTCTCTGGGTTTGCTTTGCAATATACAATTTTCTGTTTTGTTTGGTGAACAAATTTTTCATTTTCTTCTTTTCTTGCAACATTCATGGCTTCTCAAAGTGTTGTTTCATCTACTCATAGAGCTGCTGAAGTAAGCAGGCAGCAGGAATACTATCCTCTTTGCATGCATGCTACCAAGGTCAAGGCTATGGGTGCCGGTGGAGGTTCATGGGAATGGAAGTGCAATTTATGCAAGAAGGATAAGACCTTCAAGGGCTCTTACACAAGAGTCAAGGCTCACATTTTGCATGAAGGGAAGGGTATTGAAGGTTGTCCACATACCCTTGATTTGCAGGTGAGGGATAGATTCGATAAAGAGCATGATAATGCTCAAAATATTAAGGATAATAGTGCAAAGATTGCTATGCATGGAAGTAGCAAGCATCCTCCTTCCTTGGGTGTTAGCAATGAGCCAAGGATTGTTCACGAAGCAAGGAAGAGGAGGGCGCTAGAGGTAGAAAACGAGATATCCAAAGGCCATGGAGGACGAGGTGCATCTTCAAACAACAGATTGATGAAGTTGTTCAACAACCAAAAGAGAGAAGAAACAGAGTCAAGAGTGGCAAGGGCCATATTTGCATGTGGCATACCATTTAATGTGGTTCGGTCCCCCTATTGGAAGGATATGGTGAAGGCAATTAACGAGGCTCCTCAAGGTTTCAAGGGGCCAAGCTATGAAAAACTCAGAACAATGTTGCTGCAGAAAGAGAGGTCATTGATTCATGATATTCTCAAACCAATTCACAGCTCATGGACCAACACAGGGGTTTCCATTATCTCTGATGGATGGACTGATACAAAGTGGAGGCCCTTGATCAATGTTATTGCATCATCACCAACAGGAGTGATGTTCTTTAGAGCAGAAGATTGTTCCGACAAGGTAAAAGATAGCAAATTCATTGCTGATATTTTAATTTCTGCTATTGAACAAGTTGGGCCAACAAATGTGGTGCAAATTATCACAGATAATGCACTCGATCGCAAAGCTGTAGGCTTGATTGTTGAGAGTAGATATAATCATATTTTTTGGACTCCTTGCATTGTCCATAGTTTAAATCTCATTTTAGAAGAGATTGCGGCAAAAACTAAATGGATTAAGGAGGTCACAGGGAAAGCTAGGGAGATCATTAAATTCATCACCAACCACCACCAGTCTTAGGCAATGTATCGATAATACTCCAAATTGGAGTTGCTCAAAGTTGATGAGACAAGATATGCCTCAAACTTCATCATGTTGCGCCGCCTTGTTGAGGTCAAAAGTGCATTGATGAGTAAGGTGGTGGGTGTGACTTGGGCTGAGTGGAGACAGTTAGATTTCGAGAGAGGAAGTATGGTGCAGAGGGTTTTGATTGATGAGGATTGGTGGAGCAAGGTAGAATTCTTGCTCAAGTTTACTTCAACAACATTTGAGCTTCTTCGAGATGCAGACACAGACAGAGTTTTCCTGGGAGAGATTTATGATGGCATGGATACCATGGTTGAGAAAACCGTGGAAATTATTACACAGGAGGCTCCCACTCTGGTTTTTGTCGAGGTTGACTTTGTTGAGCATGTGAGGTCCATCATTGTTACTAGGTGGAATGGATTTAACACTCCATTGCACACTTTGGCACATGCTCTAAATCCCAAATTTTATGATGAGGAGTTCATTGCTCTAAGCAATGGGAAGAGGAAGGCCCCACATAAGGACAATGAGTTGGCCAGATGAGTGAAAAAAACCTTCCAGAGGTTGTTTCCATCTTTTCAGCAGACAGAGGTGAGGGAGGAATTTGCTTGTTTTGCTGCTGGATTAGAGGATTTTGCAGACATCTCAGCTTTGGAGGAGAGAAGCACCATGAACCCGATTAAATGGTGGACTTGTCATGGGGCAAATGCTGTATATTTGCAAAGCCTTGTCACTCATATTCTATCACAAGTGGCAAGCTCTTCATCAACAGAAAAGAATTGGAGCACCGATGGTTTCATTCATTCAATAAAGCGCAATAGGTTGGGATCGCAGAAGGCCGAGGATTCTGTATATGTGCATTCAACCCTTCGCCTTGTGTCTCGCAAGGGTGAAGAATATACAAGTGGACCTCATAAAGAGTGGGATGTGGATGCAAAAAACCCTGACTTAGAGCTCTCTCTCTCTCTGCTCTTGATATTGTTGATGATGCAAGTGGAAGTGGAATTCAAGTTGCCTCTTCTTTCCATCGAGGCTCTAGTTTTGCTGAACATGCATCTTGTTCTATTTTTTATGATGAGGATGAGGATCAGTATGATATGTAATTGTAGTTGCCTTTAGCTCATGTTTTTCTTCATTTTCAACACATACAACCTCATTTATAAAGGCTGATTTTGAAATATCCCTGATTCGGTTGATCAAGATATTTGCTACGGTTCTAATGCTCTCGCGTGCAAATCTGATACACTGGGGGTTTCTGGATGCGTTTTAGCTGTGTTTGAGGTGTTCTTCGGTTATTGTGGTTGCATGTTGGTTATTGCAGGCGCATGTGGGTTATTACATGTGCATGTTGCATATTTAATGTTTAACAATCATAAAAGAGCGCATGCAAGAGTATAGAATGTCAACTGCTCAATATCATGAATAATAACGGTTCAAACATGGAAATACAATAGCCTACTGGAAATATAGAATCTAGACGTCAGTAAGATTTCCTGGATCTGTACTGGATTACAATAGAATAACAAAAAAATACCTGTGATCGTACGAAGATAGCAGATCTGATGCATGCACGGATAGATTGGCAAAAATGAGCGATTCCGGAGAAATACGGTAACCGCTTACCAGCTGGAAAACCCGATCTGAAGAACCCACCGTCAGAATGTGCTCTGAACTGCTCCAATAGATGCACCCTGGTCTCTATACTGGAATGGATGTCTGTCGGAACTCGGATCGGACCTCTACGACCCCGGATCTGGACCCCTGGGGGGTTTGCGCCCCTCCTTTGACACTGAATGCGCCCCAAAAGATTCCATCGTCGGAATCGGTTGTTATATAGCTCAAAACGATCGTCTCGTCAAATGATGAAATGGGTCGGAAGAGTTTGGCCGGATCTGTCCTGGAACATTTGCATGCAACGCCAAACTTTTGTCCGGAATGACTGTGCCCAAAATGGCTGGATGGATCGATCTGCAAGATTCCACCGTCGGAATTTGATGATAGATGACTCAATGGAAGCGCCCTGGCTGGATCTCTACTGGGTCGGAATGAATCTGCAATCGGGACACAGGTCTACTGTAGATCTCTGAATCCTCAAAATAGCTTGCGCCCTCCTTGGCTGAGCTGCACCCTCCACACTGAATACTCCTGAAATGAACGGTGAAATACCTGGATGGTATTTCCGATGGGCTAGGGTGTGTCTCTCAACACCGAAACCGATCAAGGGTGGTGGTTTCCTCTAGAAATCCACAAAACAGTAAGGTCTGCTCTCCTCCTCCTCTGGAAGCTCTCAACATCAAATCATAACAATGCATAATGAGGAATTAGGTCAAATTCCTCCCTTTATATCTTTCCCGACCTAATTCTTCGTTGACATCACTTAACCTAGGCGCTTTTTCTCCTAAGTGATTTATTTGTCAATTAAGTCCCCCCTTATCACCTTTTCATTCTAATTCTCCGTTGACTTAGGCTTAAGTGACTTTTTCCTAAGTATTTTGGTTTAATTCATCGTTTAGCCGTTAATTCCTCCTTATTTCTCCATCTGGTTCCCTGTTTGTGCCTTACTATAGTCTACGGGAACATATAGACTACTAAGTCACTCCTTGCTGGCCTAATCTTGGGGACGGGACATCACAGTCCTCTCTTCCCGAGATTGCTTGTCCTCAAGCAACATCAATCCTGGGTGCTGCAGAATATGCTCTCCCTCCCATGTGGCATCCTCCACTGGAAGACCCCTCCATCTAACCAAGCACTCTCTGATGATCCTGCTCCTCAATCTGCGTTCTCTTTGCTCTAGTACCTCCTCTGGCACTAGTTCCAACTGACCTTCCTCATCCAAGGGTGGCAACTCCTATGAATCTTGCTACCCTCTGGTAGCTCTAGCTCATATGCCACCTCGCCTATCCTCCTGATGACTCTGTATGGCCCATAGAACTTTGGCTTCAATTTCTCTGCTCCGCTCCTCTTCAAGGAAGACTGTCGGTATGGCTGTAATCGCAGGAAAACCAAGTCTCCTACCTCAAAACTGCGCTCAACTCTGTGTCGATCTACATATATCTTCTGTTGATTCTGAGCTGACTGCAAGTTCTCCTTTGCTGATTGCAGAATCCTGTGACTCTCCTCCACCCAATCCTTGGCCCCCGGGACCCTGCTGTCCCCAAATACAGTATCTATAAAGGAGGGTGCATCGTATCCATACAATGCCCTGAATGGTGACATCCTGATGGACATATGGTAAGTTGTGTTGTAGCAATA